>SKCR01017535.1:0-54218 GCA_019454045.1 Zanthoxylum bungeanum | reverse complement strand
TTCCGTTGCTGATTTGTCCATTCCAACGGCCATTTTCCTGACACAATGTAGTTGACATAGTCAGCTTACCAAGGGGCATCTTGCTGTTTCATGGAAAACAACTGTTCATCTGGAAAATTTTCTTTGATTGACGATCTTTGCTAGCTGTTTCTCCATTATCGAGCCTCGATAGATGATCTGCCACTTGGTTTTCTGTCCCTTTCCTGTCTCTGATCTCCACGTCAAATTCTTGCAGAAGAAGTATCCAACGGATCAATCTGGGTTTGGCATATTTCTTCGTGATCAGATATTTGATTGCTGAATGATATGTGTAGACCACCACTTTGGGACCCAGCAGATAGGAGCAGAATTATTTAAAAGCGTACACAACTGCGAGCAACTCTTTTTCAGTGGTTGTGTAGTTGAGTTGAGCTTCATTCAGAGTTCTGCTGGAGTAGTAAATGGTGTAGAAAATCTTTGCTTTACGTTGTCCCAAAACTGCACCTACAACAAAATCACTAGCATCGCACATTACTTCAAATGGAAGGGTCCAGTCTGGTGCTACAATGATGGGGGCAGAAATCAGCTTTTGTTTTAAGATCTCAAAAGCTTCCTGGCATTCTTTGGTGAAGTTGAAAGACACATCCTTCTCCAGAAGATTGCACAGAGGTTTAGCAATCTTGGAAAAGTCTTTGATAAATCTCCTGTAAAAACCTGCATGTCCGAGAAAGCTCCGAATCCCTTTGACAGATGTCGGCGGAGGTAGTTTTTCAATTGTTTCAATCTTTTCTTTGTCTACCTCGATTCCCTTTTGTGAGATCCGGTGTCCAAGAACAATGCCTTCCTGTACCATGAAATGTCATTTCTCCCAATTGAGTACCAGGTTTGTATCTTCGCACCTTTGTAACACATGTTCCAAATTTTGCAAGCAGTGGTCAAAAGAGTCACCAAACACAAAGAAGTCATCCATGAAAACCTCCATACTCTGCTCCAGCATGTCTGAGAATATGGCCATCATGCAACGCTGAAATGTGGCAGAGCATTACATAATCCAAATGGCATCCTACGGAAAGCAAAAGTATCATAGGGACATGTAAATGTAGTTTTCTCCTGATCTTCTGGTGCGATGGCAATCTGATTGTACCCTGAATATCCGTCCAGAAAAAAATAGAACTCATTCCCGCCAATCTGTCTAACATCTGGTCAATGAATGGTAGCGTAAAATGGTCCTTTCTCGTGGCTTTGTTCAGCTTCCTGTAGTCCATGCAGACTCTCCATCCAGTCACTGTTCTTGTTGGAATCAGCTCGTTCTTTTCATTTATGACAACAGTAATTCCTCATTTCTTCGGCACACACTGCATAAGACTTACCCAACTGCTGTATGAGATGGGGTAAATGATGCCAGCATCCAACCATTTGATGATTTCTTTCTTCACGACCTCTTTCATGATTGGATTGAGTCTCCGTTGATGCTCCACTGTGGGTTTGTACTCATCATTCATCAGGATCTTGTGCATGCAAAATGATGGACTAATGCCTCGAATGTCTGCTATAGTCCAGCCAATGGCTAATAACAGGTAATTCAGAAGAGTTTCCAAGAAATGCATACATGAGATGGCTCGGAAGTAACTTCAGTTCCAGCTGTGGTGGCTCTTCAATCGAAGGCTTGATTCGATCTTTCTTTGGCAGTTCCAGGCTTTCCACTTGTGGTGTCGATTTGAATCGGAATGGTTTGTCAAGGTAGTTGATACATTCCAGGATTTCAACATCTAGCTCGCTGTCAGTCATGTTGGTGATGCAAGCTTCAAGTGTATCTGTGGGATTTGGCTCAGTATCCTAAACGATACTATCAACAACATCAACTCTGAAGCATTCTTCTTCCTTTTCATCACTTGGAAATTTCATGGCTTTGAAAACATTAAAGGTAACTTCTTGGTCCTGCACTTTCATGGTCAATTCTCCTTTTTGTATATCAATCACAGTTCGACCTGTCGCCAAGAATGGTCTCCCAAGTATGATGGACACATCTTTGTCTTCTTCCATGTCAAGGATAATAAAATCTGCTAGAAGAATGAGTTTGCCGATTTTGACCAGCACATCTTCAACAACACCTCATGGAAATGCGAGCGTTCGATCAGCAAGTTGTAACGAGACTGAGGTAGGCATTTCTTCTCCAATTTGCAGTTTCCTGTAAATAGAAAAGGCATCAAGTTAACACTAGATCCTAAATCACATAAAGCCTTACCGATGTAATGTTCTCCAATGGTGCATGGGACATTGAAACTGCCAGGATCTTTCAACTTCGGGGGAAGTTTCCTCTGAATGATGGTATTGCATTCTTCCGTTAATGCTATTGTCTCGTAGTCTCCCAATCTCCATTTTCATGAAAGAATGTCTTTCATAAATTTGACATAACTGGGAATTTCTTCCAATGCTTTTGCAAATGGGATGTTGATGTGCAGCTTTTTGAAAACCTCCAAGAAATGAGAAAACTGATTGTCCAGTTTTTTTTTCTGAAGTAGCTATGAAAAAGGTGGAGGTGGAGTGATTTGATCTTTTTCCTTTGCTTCTTTTTCCTCCGTCTGTTGCCCTGTTTCTTTTGGAATTTCTTCAATGGATACCTTGATTCCAACATCTTTGTTGATTTCAGTACCCCTTTTCAAGGTGATGGCTTGACATTGCTCATTTCCTCGGTTCCTTGGATTTGGTTTTGTGTTGCTGGGAAGATTACCTGGTGGTCTGTAACTCTGAACATTGGCCAGTTGTCCAATTTGATTCTCCAGTACTTTGATAGAAGAAGATTGGCTTTGAAACATAGCATCATATACTGCTTGTTGCTTTTTGAACATCTCTGCAATCCATTCTTTCATTTCTGGTTCTTTTTCAAACTACTGGATTTTATTCTGTTGCTGGAATCCAGGTGGTGGATAATTCTTTTGCCCTGCGTTGTTGCTCCATGAGAAATTGGGATGATTTCTCCACCCTGGGTTGTAGGTGTTGAAATATGGATTGTTCCCATGTCTATTGAAATTGTTGACATAATTTACCGTCTCTTCAAGTTGGTTGTAAGATTCTGACTTAGGTACTCCTCCAAATGGTGAACTTGTGGATCCATCATTAACTTTCATGTTAAGAGTTTCCAGATTTTTGCAAATCACATCCATCTTGGAATTCAGTGCTGTGTTGGCTCCAACTTCATAAATTCCTACAATTCTTTGGATCATGCTCCTTTCTGTTGGCCATAAAGAATTGTTATTGTCCATTTCTTCAATTAAGTCATAGGCCTGATCTTCTCCTTTTGCCATCAAAGCTCCTCCAGCAGCAGCATCAATTGTGGTTCTTATTATTCCAGAAAGTCCATTGTAGAAGGTTTGGACTTGTAGCCACTTTGCGATCTCATGATGAGGACATTTCCGGAGTAAATCTTTGAATCTTTCCCAAGCTTGCAAAGGGATTCTGAATCTTGTTGCACGAAGGATGTGATGTCATTCCTCAACTTTGCAGTTCTGGCTGGTGGAAAGTACTTTGCAAGGAATTTGGTGGTTAAAGTGTTTTCCAAGTTGTGATGGAACCTGCTGGTAACGAATGTAGCCAAGCTTTAGCTCTGTCTTTCAGGGAATATGGAAAAACTCGTAGTCTCATAGCTTCTTCAGCGGCTCGGTTGTAGTTGAAAGTACCACAAACTTCCAGGAAGTTGCTGATGTGGGCATTAGGATCTTCAGTTGCATTTCCCCCAAACTGTACCGACTGCTGAATCATCTGGATGCATGTTTTGATGTCACCCGCATTTTCTGGTAAGAGAGGAAGTACAATACAAGAAATAAGTTTGTCAACCATCAGAGTGGTTCTGTCTCGAATGGGTATTGGTGGTGCAACGTTCAAAGGTTCAGGTTCCATGTTAATGATTGCTTCTTGGCCTTCTCGCCTTTCTCTTCTCAACTGTCTGATGGTTCTTTCAATTTCTGGATCAAGCGATCGGAGTTCAAAGCTTCTGGTTCGTCTCATGTAGTTTCTGAGAACCTGAAACACAAGAAAACAGTAATAATAAGTAAAAAGAAATTAGATACAAGTAACGTATCTAACCCCTAAACTAATAGTAAAAGTTAAATAAGTCCCCGGCAACGGCGCCAAAAACTTGACCGGTGCTTACACACACGCGTATAACGCAAGCGCACATATCGTTCAAGTAGTATAAAAAGTATCAATCCCACGAGGACTTAATACCTAATCTATTAATTTTATGGGGTCAAATGATTACTAGTATCTAACAGGTTGATTGATTGATTTGAAATGGTGATGATTTTAAATTTAAAAACAAGTAAATAAAATTGCACGAAAGTAGGTTTAAGAAAATTCAATATTAGGAAACTATCTAGGGTTGTGAATCTTTCTAATATCTTTTAAAAGATGAAGCAGTTATTTCATGTTTGTGTAATAAATCGGTTTACTAACCTGAAACACTAATTATGCAAAAGCCTCTGTCGATGGTCAGACGCAAATACCCAGTTTAACCCAATGGAACCATATGTCTATGTCAACCAAATTACCTGGATTCATTAAGTTTAAGTTCCAATTATGGCTACCCCCGCCCGACAGGTATATGTCTATCCTGTAAGGAAATCTATTAAAGGGTTATCTATCCTCAAGGAAGATCGTGGGCTATTAAGTCTAAGGCTGAAACCTAAAATTCATTTGTCAAGTTTATTTTAGATTTACCAAATCAATCTTATTAATGACCAATTAACAAGACGCATTAAGCTTAAGACTTAATAAGTAAACCTTTAAATTACCCAAACTATAAAATAACCCCTTATAAACTGGTGATATTAGAATTCATCACAACCCCAGATAACTAACTTAGTTACAAACATAACTAGGGCTAGTAAAAACTTAAAAGTAAAAGACATAAAGTAAAAATGCTGAAAAGTAATTGCGGTAAAGTAAATGCTGAAAAGTAAATTACAATAAAATAAAATGCTAAGGTAAAAGGATCAACTTTTACTACTACTAATTTAGATATCTCCTTTAATATAATATATTAACTTGTGATTATTTTACCAACCAGCCATATATGCAGTAACCTGATTAAGTCAAATTAAGTCCAACCAACCATAAAGGCGGAACCAAAATAAACCTGCCATATAGGCGGTAAGAAAATTTAATTACCAATCGACCAATCTAGCGGTATCCTTGCTTAGTCGGGTTTAAACAAGTTTAAAATGAATTACCAACCGACCAATATAGCGGTATCCTCATTAAGTCAATATTTTAAATAGTGAATATATTATATTTAAGGGAGATTAATCTAAATAGCAATAGTAAAAAATTACCTTTCACCATAGCAGGGAGAAGTTACCTCCTCATGTTGAATAGTAAAAACTGTAAAAGTAAAAAAAAGTAAATTACTATTATTACATAACGTAATTAAAATTAATTACAAAACTAAAATTTAAAAGAAACTAGATAGAAAACTCCCTATTTACATCAGAGAATTCAGAGAGGAAGGTACATCTGAAACTGAAATTTTGAGCTCTATTTATAGGCATCCATAAGTGCCACGCGTCGCGACGCACTGACGTAGCAGCTTCTGATTGGTTGGCTTCGGATTCTTATCTGACACGTGGCGATTGTGGATAAGGTGATAAGGTGACACGTGGCAAGGCGGCTGGCACTCAATGATTATGCTGATGTGGCGATGACGTGGCGACACATGGCGATAATGACTGTCGGCATCATAGAATGATGACACGTGGCACACTGTGATTGGCTGATGATGACGTGGCGGTGACGTGGCACGTTGACTCGGTCAACTAGTGATGCGGACGATGACGTGGTTGATAGGTGGAGTGACACGTGGCGACATGTGGCGATGGCGATTTTCGGCACCGTAGGATGATGACACGTGGCACGACGCACGTTAGCAGACCGGCTGTGATGGTGACACATGGCACGGTGCACGACGCACGTTAGCAAAGTCAAACTTCTCAGATTCTGACTTGTGGACCCGGCGCACGTTAGCAGCTCTTGGTGCATGTTAGGCGTTGCAATACTAAGGGCTTGCGCGTCGCGACGCGCGAAATGATGAAAATGCTCTTTTGTCCGTTTTTCACTATTTTGGCCCCAAATCACCTCCAGAGAGTCCTGAAACTTTATTTATCTACAAAATAACACAAAACACATCAAAATATTCACAAAACTCAAGAAACTATACAAAATATTAGGTCAAATGAGTGGAAAATAGTGATATAATTACCACTCATCAATGTTCCATTATTTTCTACAATTGCATATATGATATGTATGGGTAGAAAATTCGAATGTTGAAAAGTTTACGATTTGAATATTTCTTTTATATAATAGTTATATAATGGAAATTACTTACACCTCGGAAGTATCAGTAAAAGTTTATCATTTATTCTATTTGATAGAATATAGTATTCTATTTGATAGAATATCTTTTCTACGATCCTAAGTAATAAAATTATTTTATTACTTGGTGTGTAACATCTGATGTTAATTATTGTAGAAAAAGACTTGACTTATTGAAGTCAATTGTGAGAATGATAAACTATAATTGGAACTACGTAATTAATAAGATAAAACAACCCTTATACATCTTCCGTACAAGTCCAATAGGATAACAAAATCATTCACGAGTATTTGATACTTAATGGATCTGTTGTTTTCTTATTGAAGAAAATTATCCTATAACTTATAATGGAAGCGATATTTGATATCGATTCTGGAAGTTCACCATTGAACCATAGATCTAAGATTGTTCATAGCTTACTACGATCAAGTTTTGAACTTGATCCTGCTTTAATTATGAATTAGTTCATGATTTGTGCTAATTGTTTGCGCAGTAAAAGCATTGTGAGCTTATTAAAGGTTTGACCTTTATAATATGACAGTGAGAAAAGTTATACTCAGCAATCTATTGTAGATTCTGAGGAAACTTGTCTCTAGTCACACTAATTGAACAATTAAAGATATATTGGTTAATGTTGATATTAAACTGTATATTTTAGCTAAAGAATGCAAAGTGGAATTTTTTGAATGACTTATTCAGATAATAGATCAGTTGTGATTTCTTCATTTGAAGAGTTCGTTCTGGAATGGCCCTAGAGTTTGTGTTCTGCTGAGATTTTAGTTTAGTGTGCTAGCTTATAAAGCCTATTGTAGACTCGGATAAGTCTTCCTAGAATTCGTGTTCTCTATTTTTGACATCAGTCAGATTGTCTGATCTTGTCAAAGTATAGAGAATACATATGTGATTGAAGGGTTAATGGGAGCGTACAAATTACATTCTAGTGTTGTATATCCTAACAACATTATCATTATTATAGTAATAATGAGATGTTTGTGAGGTAAAAGGTTTACCTAAGTTTTCTTTACTCCGTGAAAACAGTGGGAGTAGTCTCTGTTATATTCGATATAAATTTTTATATAAGATATAAAACCAAGAGACTTGTGAGATACTCCTATTATTCGTGCATTAGATATGATCTAATAAAGGACATAACTAGGCTATCTAGTATAACTGTTGGATAGTTATTGTGTGTCTTATATAAAATATTCATCTTTCGTAAATGATGATTCCTTTTTCGAAAGAGATATTGATTAGAATGTCTAATCAATTTTATGTATCATTTGATGATGACATAATAAATACTTTATAATGTGCGATTGTAGATATCGATTTAATCGTAATTGTTACGAGTTATTTTGATATCCTATAGACCATAGGATGGATCTTGAAACACGTTCTTTGTGATCTTTGAGATATTAAGAACGAGTTTCTAATTCATGGAGAATACAATTTGCAACCATTAGGGTCATATTAGTTTTGAGACTAATTATGACGTCAGACAGTCTACGTCATAAAGAGTCGTAAAAGATGCAGTGGGAGTGTCACGCATGATTCTACTGTTACAGTGGAATTATATGCAACTTATGAAGTATTGACTTATGAAGTTGCATAATGACCTTATAAATTAGAAGTTTTATATTGGTGTTGTGCTTGCGGTTGTATTCATAGTATTTTTGGATTTGATCCCTAAATACATGGACAACTCAGTAGCTGTAGCACAATACTGATGTAGCATCAGAGTCATAATAATGTATAATTTAGATTCTACAAAATATGAATGATGCTGGCTATGGGAAACGATTGAGTTTGTTTGACAAACTCATTTTGTTATAGCGGACCTACTTCTTGTTGCCTACCTCTTAAGTGCTGGGTGAGCTTTTGAGGGCCATGCGTATACGATACACATTGAGATGTGTATATGATACCGTGGATTGGGACTAGAGAAAGTGGGAGAAATTATTGGGCTTGGTGCTCAGAGTGCCAATCTGGACAGTATTTATGTTTGATTCATGAATACGATCAATTCATTTTTCCATAATATTACTTATTTATGGTTGAACCTCTTGTTTTTAATATATGTATTCGATCTGATTACGATTAGATTGAAACTAAATGTGGTTTAGTGATGTGTATATATTAGACAAAGGCCCGATAATATATAATGCAGTACACAGTTACAAAGCTAGTTTGTAATTGACATAGAGAATTGTCACTGCTAAATGTATATTATCAAATATTGTTCCTGGTCAAGATTCACTAACACAGGTCAGTTAGTCAAATCTGTTGAGACCAGTACATGTCGTATATCGAGACTTGGTCCGATGTTTTATCCCAATGAACCATGAGTCTAAGGAGACTCGTATAGACGCGTAGGTGTTTATAATGGATAAACACTGAACGAATCACCGAAGATTCTTAATGGATGATACACCAACGTCAATTCTGTGTATAGAGCATGGGTTGTCCATATGTGTTTAGCAGTCTGTTAAATCTGTGGCCACAGTATACTTCGGAAGTAAGTTCTGAGTGTTATTTAGAGATTGCTAATAGATACATCGAGTGGATAATACCTATAGAGATTTGACGTTTACATCTATATCTCTGGTATTATCCGGATACCTATGACGAATGGATTATACGTATGCAATGACCTCGACCTGTATGATTCAGCTAGTTTATCTGTGGTCGTCATAATTTACGGGTGGGTAAATTATGGACACGAAATTGGATTTTGTGACAGATATACCTGAATTTAGAGAGTCTCACTAATGAAATATACTCATAGAGCACTAGGGCAACTTTTATGAATAATGATGATTATTTATAAATCGTTTAAACGTTAAACGAAAAATACATGCGAATGGGCCGAACCGTCATTTCCTAATTAATGTGTATTTGTATTTAATATATGATATTATTAAATACACATTAATAAATTGTCAAATAAAGGTATTTGACATATATCATTAATATATGTATTTGAGATATTTAAAGTAAATATAATACATATATTTGAGATATTTATATTTAATTAATTAATTAATTAATTAATTGTTAAATGATTAATATAATTAAAATATAAATATCTCACCAAATGATAAAGTTAGGAAATGATTATAAGTGTAAATTATTGACTTTATACTTAAAGGAAAATGTTGTCAAATTGAATTTGATTTCCTTGGATATTTGTTTTAATTGTTGAAATTGAAAATATCCATTTTCCTTTTTTATTTGTAATATTCGGCCATCACCCTAAATTAAATATAATGGTTATATTTTTGAGTTGCAATTGTTGACTTAGTTGAATAATTCATTAAAGTGTAATGATTTAGAAAACAAGTTGACAAGTTGTAAATTAAATGAAACAAAAATATAATATCTAGATATTTCTTCCTCCAAATTCGGCCAAGGGCAATTTGGGAGAGTATATATTGTTTTGTTTCATCTTTTAGGGTTTAACAAGTTCATTTGAAACCAAAATAAACATAAAAGAGAGTTGAGAGCAAAGTTTGAAGGCTAAAGGGAAAAGGCTTGAAAAAGCTTGTTTTTGTAAGTCTTTCTTTAATGTCTTCAACATGAAATATGTTTCTAACATGCTTAGCTTCATTTTGTGATGCTTTTATGTTATCTCTACTCTTATAGTTTGTGTTTATATGGTTGTGAACTTGCATGAAAGTTTGATGCATGTAAGTAAGCGTGAAATGGTTTCAAAGCTTTACTTTTGATTTTTAGAAATTCAAGTTGCCATTCTAGAGTTGGTAAGCCACTCCTTGGTGACCTAGAATTGTTCTAGAGTTGTTTCAAAGTGGTGAGGCTATATTGGTGAAGAATTGAATGGATTAAAGTGTTGGATTTTGTAAATTTGGTGAAATTGGACAATTTGGTAAAATTAGAAAATTAGGGTTCTTAACCCACTCCAAATTTGGGGATTTTCATATATGTGATGTATTATGGTATGAATATAATGCATGTAAAATTTTAGGCTGATTGGATTCTTGGCATGTTTTGAACTAAAGGGACCAAATTGCAATTAATTAAAAATTTTGGGTGGCTCACGGTATTAGACCAAAAATTAGGGATTTGTGTGAAATCTGATTTTGATGTATTAGATGTGTTGAAAAATATTTTAGAAATGATTTAGAATCATCCAAAAAATTTTTTGACAACTTTTGGACTAAAATGATCAATTTATAAAGTTTTGGGGCAATTCGATAATTACCAAGAAATTTGATTTCTTGTGTATTTTTTTCATAATTTGATAATTGGATAATTAAATAAATAAGTTTGTTTAATTAATCCGAGAAAAAGTTTTGAAATCGAAAATTTTTAATTTTCCGCGATTCCGCTGTGTTACCGATATTCCCCCTTAAAACCCCTACAGTTTGATTACCGCTCTTTTTAAATAATGTTTATTTAAAAATTATTGTTACATAAATTATATTTAAATTATGTACTTTATCTGTTTATTAAATTGTTTATGAAATGATAGTTTTAAATAGTAATGTTATTTCAAATTTTTACGAATATTGCGGACTTGACAATTTATTCTATTTATAAATTGTTGCATGGGTATTTCGATAAAATTGTATAGTACACACATATCATAAGATCACGCATGAGGTCTACTTGTTGGTTGACCACACATGGTCAATAACCCTGTGTGGAAAGTGTGACAAAACTACCATTGGTGAAAGTCCATCAAGTGTCTACTTGACCACACATGAATCATAGATATTCGTCGGTTGGACAACCATGAGTTACACCCATAAATCCTATGTAGGGCTGTATTGATGGCTTTCGGGCCTAGGTGGTATATGATGGTAGACCCTGCGAGAGTCTTAGATGATATGTGGGTATGACTGCCTTAGGTGTAGGGACTGTAAATCTTGTGTGGAAAGTATGGAGGACTACCGTAGGTGAAAGTCCATAAAGTGTCCAAGTTGATTACACATGGCTATGTGGGTTGTCAGAGTACTCTGGGATATAATTATTAGGGTTGGTGCTCTGAGCGCCAATCCAGATCATATTTATTCCGATTCATGAATACGAGCAATACATTTTTCCATAATATTACTAATTTAAATGGTAGCACCTCTTGTCTTTTATATATGTATTCGATCTAATTTCAATTAGATTGATTAGATTGAAACTAAAT
The DNA here is from genome assembly GCA_019454045.1 of Zanthoxylum bungeanum. NCBI lineage: Eukaryota > Viridiplantae > Streptophyta > Magnoliopsida > Sapindales > Rutaceae > Zanthoxylum > Zanthoxylum bungeanum. The sequence goes on along the minus strand of SKCR01017535.1, from coordinate 42,714 downwards.
CTGATTTAGTGATATGTATATATATTATACAAAGACCTCAGGATTTACAACGTAGTGCGCAGTTACAACATAGTTTGTAATTGACATTGGGAAGTGTCACTATAAGTTGTATATCCTTAAATTAAGTTCATGGTCAAGATTTACTGACACAGGTCGGTTAGTAAAATCCGCTGAGACCAGTACATATCATATATCGGACTTGGTCCGATGGTTTATCCCAATTAACCATGAGTCTTGGGAGACTCGTATAGACGTGTAGGTGTCTATTTGATAAACACTGAATGACTCACCGAAGATTTCCTAATAGATGGAACACCAACGTCAATAGGAATCTTCTCGGGTTGAGTAGCATAGTGATTCTTTGACTTGAGATACCACTGTAGATATATGAGTTATCCTCCACACTTAGATGACAGTCACGTCATCGATCTATTTAGATCAGACCTTCGCCTGTTCGTTGGGTGTGGACTCATGCTCATGATATCCTGTGAGTATCAAGAAAGGATCCGTCAGTTCTGTGTGCAGAGCATATGTAGTCCATAATTGATTAGCTATCTGTTAAATCCATGGTCATAGTATACTTCAGAAGTGAGTTCCGAATGTTATTTAGAGATTGCTAATAGATATGTCTACAAGATTATTCCTATAGAGATTTGACGTTTACATCTATATCTCTGGGATAATCTGGATACCTGTGACGGAGGGATTATACGTATGCAGTGACCTCGACCTGTATGATTCAGCGAGTTTATCCATGGTCGTCATAATTTAAGGGTGGGTGAATTATGGACACGAAATTGGATTTCGTGACGGATATGTCTGAATCTAGAGAGTCTCACTAATGAAATATACTCGTAGAGCACTAGAGAAACTGTTATGAATAATACTGATTATTTATAACTCGTTTAACGGTTAAATGAAACATACATGCGGTCGGGACCTAACAGTCATTTCCTATATTAATGTGTATTTTATTTAAAACTTGATTTTATTAAATACACATTAATAAAATATCAATTTATGATATTTGACTTATATCATTAATATATGTATTTGAGATATTTAATGTAAATATAATACATATATTTAAGATATTTGTATTTATTTATTTAATTATATAAATGTTATATGATTAATATAATTAAATTAAAAAATATCTTATTTCATGATTAATTTTATTAAGTTAGGAAATGACATGATGCCATTGGAACACATTTTAGTATGCTTTATGAATGGATAAATGTTATCTAAATATTTAGCTATTTGTGTACCAATTAAATTGAAATAAAAATTAAAGTATTTGATTTTTAATTTTTGGTGAAAATCGGCATTCTTGAATTTTTTGATACAAAATTATTTTGTTTCATTTTTTCAAACTTAGACAAGTTCAACAAAAATATTACAAAGTGAGTTGAGAGGATTTGAAGGAAAATAAAAAATGAGAAAGCTTAATTTTTGGAAATTTTGTAAGTATTCTTCAAGATAGAAATTGTTTCTATTATTCTCATCTTCAATTGTGTTGCTAAGTATGTATGATTAATTTATTTTGCTTATTATTGTAATTAAGCTTAATAAATTAATTAGAAAGTTAAAGTTGCTATTCTAGGGTTAATTAGCTATTCATAATTAACCTAGAATTGTTCTTGATTAATTTCATGATGATGAGACTTGATTGGTGTGGTAATTGGATGATTAAAGTATTGAATTTTGTCAATTTAATGTAAATTGTGAATTTGGAGTAATTTATGAAATTATGGTTCTTAACCCATTCCAATTTTGGGGATTTTCATATATATGATTTAATTTGATGTATGTTAAATTTGGGATTGATTGGATTTGATCTTGATGTGTTTTGAACAAATTGGGCCAAATTGCAATTAATAAAAGTTCAGGGGTTGTTTCGGTAATTCTGGAAAATTTCTGGATTTTTGTTGCAAATTATAAATTCATGTATTAGACATGTATAAATTATTTTGGGATTGATTTGAAATCAATTAAATATGTATTTGACAATTTAAGGACCAAAATAATTAATTTGGAAAGTGTAGGGGTCTCATAGCAATTAATGATAAATCTGATTTTTCAGATAAAAATACAGTTTTTATTTATTGAGTAATTAGAATAAATTGATTTATTTTAATTGCCCAAGAAAATTATTTATCGGAAATTATTTCGAAGTAAAAATACGCAAAAACGATGAAAAATGACGTTATCGGGTAACGACTGCCCAAACAGCGAACTGGGCACTGTTTGGGCAGCCCACGAATTGTCTAAATATTTTTGGGGCTGACCTAGGCAGTCCCCATGAGCATTGGTTGGTGGTTCGGTCGGAAACACATTTTTTGCTATTTTGCAGAAAAACGTTTTCGCAAAAGTTTCGCGGTGTTTCTATATTATTTATGTCGTTATATGATATTGAATAAATACGTTTAAGTGAAATATGAATGAATTGTTAATATTTGATATTGAATAATTTATTCGTAAGTTTAAAATTTTTAAACTACGATTTCGCCCGAACAACGCTTCTTCCGCTGCGCCTCCCTGATTTGACCCCAACAATAATGGGAGTCAGGACTCATGTATTTATAGATTGTGATGAGTGAGTATATGCGTGTATATGGTATTCGATATTTTTATGACTTATCTGTTGTGCATTTTTTCGTGAGATTTCATGGACTCAATGATTCTAAAACATATGTGAACTTGTTTAGAAATTTGTATTTCGCTAAACTAATCATGCAGCATATTCCAGAAATTTTAAAAAGGTTCTAAAACAGGTAATCGGGTTCCTCACCTCTTTCTTCCTCCACACGTAGCTCCAGCTAGGTGATTTCATTGGGACATTGTGGCAGCCGTATTAGGCTCGGTATCGAGAATTCGCTATTTTACGTTTTTGTACTTTAGTTAGTAGAGGATTTTGAACCTTTATTTCTAAGTCTGTAATAAATATACTACCTTACGTTTGATAAATTATTAATGATGATGATACAGACTTTGATATCATTCTAAAATTTATTTGTTATATTCTCAATTATATTTTATGGTGATTCCGACACTGTGATTACCTAGTATTTTGCTTAATAAAAGCTTGTGAAAACATGAAATTTCAATTCGGTGGATTTCTTTATTTATCCCTTGCCATGGTTTTGGGATGTGACATCAACTCAAGAAAATCTTAAGATCCAATAGAAACCAACGTTAATTGTCATCAGATTCATAATCAACAAGAACAAAAGCATAGGGGGTACATACCTGAAACTGAAAATGCACAAATGAGAATTAAAAAACAGAAATTGAAAGTATAAAAGACAAAGTAACATGTCTAAATTTGCATGTAAAATGTTTAGGGGCAGTTACATTTGCAATAGTAGTAGTTACATATATAAACAGTAGATACTGTGACCGACTTAAGTGAAATACCAAAAATGTGACTGTCTTAACCAAAACTTGACCACTAAAAATAACTTCATGTAGTGTGGCTATGACTAAAATAACATAATTTGTTACCACGGATAATAAATTGTGACTGTATTAATGAAATGTGACTGTTTGCATTAAGGAAATATGAAGCATAACATTTCAATGCAGCCTTTTTTTTTTTTTTTTTTTTTTTTGTTGAAATCGTTGGAAACTCCAACGCCAAATCACCATTTTTTGGTTTAAGTTGAGTAGGTAAAATTCCCGGCTATCCTAGACTCTTACAAAAAACGCACTTTCTGGATTCGAATTCAGGACCTCAAAGTAAAATCCTGAATCCTAAACCACCAAACCACATCCCTTAAGGATATTTCAATGGAACCCAACACTCTGAAATAGCAATGATACAATATAAGTACAAAAAAAACAAAAACAAAAAAATACTGTATATTTTTAAAATGTTATTGTGATATTGTCATTGTATTTATAAAATTGTGACGGTATTGGTAAAAGTGTGACCGAGACAAAATTGATTAAAATATAACTGACCGGCGTAAACACACACGTATAACGCAAGTGCACGTATCGTTCAAGTAGTATAAAAATATCGATCCCACGAGGACTTAAGATCTAAGCTATTAATTTTATGAGATTACTAGTATCTAACAGGTTTTTTGATTGATTTGAAATGGTGACGATTCTAAATTTAAAGACAAGTAAATAAAATTGTTCAAAAGTAGGTTTTTAGAAAAATCAATATTAAAAACTATCTAGGGTTGTGATTTCTTCCAATATCATTTTAAAGATGAAGTGGTTATCTTAAAGTTGGGTAATATATTTATTTATTAACCTGTAACACTAAATTATGTGTAAGCCTCTGTCGATGGTCAGACACAAATACCCAGTTTAACCCAATTGAACCATATGTCTATGTCAACCAAATTATCTGGATTCATTAAGTTTAAGTTCCAATTATGGCTACCCCCGCCCGACAGGTATATGTCTATCCTGTAAGGAAATCTATTAAAAGGGTTATCTATCCTCAAGGAAGATCGTGGGCTATTGAGTCTAAGGCTGAAACCTAAAATCCCTATGTCTAGTTCATTTTAGATTTACCAGATCAATTTTATTAATGGCCAGTTAATGAGAAAACATTAAGATTAAAACTCAATAAATAAATCTTTATAATACCCAAACTATAATCTAATCCCTTATAAACCGGTGATATTAAAAGTCATCACAACCCCAAATAACTAATTTAGTTACAACACATAACTAGGGCTAGTAAAAACTTGAAAATAAAAGACATAAAGTAAAAATGCGGTAAAGTAAATACTGAAAAGTAAATTACAATAAAATAAAATGCTAAGGTAAAACGAATTACTTTTACTACTACTAATTTAGATATCTCCCATAATATAATATATAAACTTGTGATAACATTACCAACCAGCCATATAGGCGGTAACCTAATTAAGTCAAATTAAGTCCAACCAGCCATTAAGGCGGTAAAAAGATTTGTCCATGAACCTGCCATATAGGCGGTAAAAAAGTTTAATTACCAACCGACCAATCTGGCAGTATCCTTGATTAGTCAGGTTTAAACCAGATTAAAATGAATTACCAACCGACCAATCTGGCGGTATCCTTTAAGTCAATATTTTAAATAGTGAATATATTATATTTAAGGGAGGTTAATCTAAATAGCAACAGTAAAAGAATTACCTTTCACCCTAGCTGGGGAAGTTACCTCCTCATGGTGAATAGTAAAAACTGTAAAAAGTAAAAAAGTAAATTACTGTTATTACAAAACGTAATTAAAATTATTTACAAAACTAAAATTAAAAGAAACTAGAGAGAGAAACTCTCTCTTTACATCAAAGAGATGAGAGAGAATGATACAACTGAAACTGGAATTTCGCGCTCTATTTATAGGGTTCAGTTACGCCCAGCCCGCGTCGCGACGTGAGGTTTGTCGACATGGCACGCTCTGGTTCGTCGGTTGCAGATTCTGGATAAGGTGATAAAGTGACACGTGGCAGGGTGGTTGGATCTCAATTATTGTGACACGTGGCGACTTCTGATTGGTCGGCTCAGATTCTTATCTGCCACGTGTCAGATAAGGATAAGAGAGCCAATAATTGATGCTGATGTGGCGCTGACTTGGCAATTTGACTGTCGGCACCGTATGATGATGACACGTGGCACGCTGTGATTGGTTGATGATGACGTGGCAGTTTGACTCGGTCAACCTGGTGATGTGGACGTTGACGTGGAGTGACACGTGGCGACTGTCGGCACCGTAGGATGATGAAACGTGGCACATCGCATGTTAGCAGATCGGTTGTGATGGTGACACATGGCACGGCGCACGTTAGCAAAGTCAAATTTTCTCAGATTCTGATTTGTGGACACGGCGCACGTTAGCACTGTTCGGCGCATGTTAGGCGTCGCGACGTGCCCAAATTACCAAAATGTCATTTTTGCCAATTTTCACTGTTTTGCTCTAAATTACCTCCAGAATGTCCTGAAACTTTATTTATCTACAAAATAACACAAAACACATCAAAATATTCACAAAACTCAAGAAACTATACAAAATATTAGGTTAAATGAGTGAGAAATAGTGATAGATTTACCACTCATCAATAACAATAATAAAAAATGAAAACACACCTTGATCACCATTTATGAGATCCGAAACCCTTCCCAACAAGCTCGAAAACAAACAAAAAGTATCTAAAAATAAACAGACTCCAAAGAACAATGAGATCCGAGATTTATAGAAATAAGAATCAAAATAACGAGAAAATTGATTATAGAAAAAATAATGTACTGGCCAAATTTGGTCCAAGGGCAATTTCGACCTTTTGTTCCAGGACCACTACTGGATGCACCCTCGAAACCCCCTAACCAAACCCCAAAGATGTAAAGTAGGCCCAGGCCCAATGAGCACCAACACCCGTAATCGAAGGACCATCCAAAGACCAGTCCACGTAACGCCCATGCTCATGATCACAAACCAGCCGTTCTAGCCTACAACGGACAAAAGCAGTAAATACCCCTCATGAAGTCGATCGTTACCGAGACTCAACGGAAGAGTGATCAAGTGCGATTAAAGACATACCCCCAGGTGGGTATATAATAAAGGAGGCTCCATGTGGAAAGCGGATTCGACTTAAAGCTCTACTACTCCCAACTCAGTAATATTCTCTCCATAGCTCTCCTCACCTCCCACCTACCGCCCTCACGGAAACCCACGGGGATCAAGGTAACATCTGACCTTTGTCCCATGTTATACGACTTTAGCACCTCATTTCCATCACTGACTTGGGCGTCGGAGTGACTACGGAATCTACCACACCGGTGGGTAGACCCTCCCCGCTCACCCCACCTCTTTGTTTTCCAGGATCACCAGTGCCCCTCTCAATGAAATCTCGGTTGTAGACGTCGGGTGAAAACCAGCGTCTACAATTTGGCTCCCACCGTGGGGCCCTAGCGATTCATACCAAACAAAGCTCCCATTTAGCCAACGACGAACTCGTAAGCATCAACATGGCTTCAGGCAGCGAGCCTTCAGATCCAATAGCCAACCAATTGACCATTCTCTAGGAATGCCTGCGCGTACTAGAAGAGGAAAATTCGGCCATGAAGAATACAAACGGCGACCTTCAAAAGCAGTTGGAGCATCTTTCTTCCACGCGTAGCCAGGTAGAACCAACGACCCCCTTGAAGCTCCAGGCCGTCAGCCTAATTCGGTCGGGACACCAAACATCGAAAGAACGGAAGGTCCATTTCCTAAAGATCGTCCAATTGATCACGGAAGAAATCAACAAGTCCTCCCAGCCGAAACGTTGACAACTTCGTCAAAACGCAAGGAAATGGAGGAATTCAATGAGGTGATTCTGTCTAGCTTACCTGGAGCCAGGCTACCTTTGAGGAAAAGTAGAGCAAGAACCCTGACAGATACTCCCTTCGACGAAGGGATCAACTCGGTTGAGCTCCCACGAAAGTTTAGCCCTCCAGAAATGAAATTGTACGATGGATCAACCGACCCCGATGACCACATAATCCATTACAAATACAAAATGATGTCCACATGCCTTTCTCCACACCAGAGGGAGGCAGGAATGTGTAGAGGATTCGGAGAGACGTTGGCCGGTCCAGCCCTCACATGGTTTATAAATTTACCATATCGATCGATTGGATCCTACAAAGAATTGGCAGACAAGTTCGTGGGACACTTCGCTAGTTCATGCAAGTTCGAGAAGACCACATACGACCTCAATTTGATACAACAGCGGAATGGATAGTCTCTTCGAAGCTACGTCTCACGCTTTAACAATGAGAGAATAGATATCCCAGATCTCCACCAGCTGACAGCAGTAGAAGCATTTCATAATGGGTTATTGGCAGATAGCGGCCTCTACAAGAAGCTAACGAAGAACCGATGCTACACCATGGACCAGGCATTGGCAAGAGCCCGAATGGAGATCAGATGGGAAGAGGATAAGAGGAATACAAGTAGGGAAACTTCTTCCAGTATACGAGAGAAAAGAAAGGGCCCATCCAGACGACCGAAAAAATTCGATAGGAGGGGCCAGCATACAACCGACCGAAGAACATATCATCCAAGGGATTCCTGCCCCAATGACAAGACTTCCAATCGCGGGCCAATCCCTTACGACAGAAGAGAAAGAACCCCCAATGGTGCACCAAGACTCCCAGACTATAACTTCACTATATCACCATGTGAACTCGTCTCAGTCCTCAGGAATATGGGGAATGAAGTGAAGTGGCCTCCACACTCCAAGGAAGTTTCCGGAAAGAAAGACACCTGAAAGACCTATTAGCGGAGAAAAGGGAAAACTACATTGGTCTGGAGAGAAGAAAGAGAAGATCGGGGAGGAGCCTCAATTCCTCCTCCAATCAACAGCACTGTCAACTTCATCTCATGAGGTTCAGATGTAAGTGAGGTCTCTTATTCGGCAGCGAAACGACAAACCAGGATGGTTTCTTCTATCGTCTCGGACCACGAGCAAACTGTAGCGGGAGACTACACATGGCTAATGATTGAGTTCTCGGATGATAAAATATCCAATCAGGTGAACCCCCACCATGACGCCTTGGTGATATCCCTATAAGTGGCCAACTTCATGGTCAAGAGAGTGCTAGTCGACACTGGATCATCAGCCAATATTATATTCTTGACGACTCTCAATGACATGTGAGGATGATTAGAGCAAATGAATCGTCGGTCTACGACCTTTATAGGCTTCAGCGGAGAGTAGAAATTCATTATGGGCGAAATTTATCTCCCAGTATACGCAGGGGGAATCAATAAAATGATTATGTTCCTGGTCATTGATTGCTCTTCAGCCTACAATCTAATAATGGGACGACCATAGATCCACGAGATGCGAGCTGTTTCATCTACATACCACCAGATGTTGAAGTTTCCCATAAAATAAGGGGTCCAAGAGATTAGAGGGGATCAGCTTGCTTCCAGGGCCTGTTATCAAACCACCATGAAGCCTAAATCCTAGTCGGCATAGCAATTACAGGGATGATCTTGTCGAGACTACGCAGGTAGGCCCAAAATGGAGGAACTCGATGAGGTCCAAATTCACCCACACTACCTGGACCATAAGACCCAAGTTGGAGCCGACCTTGATCCGGTGTTGCGAGCCGAACTGGTGGAATTCCTCCAGAAGCACCATGATTGCTTCGCCTGGTCGCATGAAGATATGACAGGGATAGACCCAGAATTGATGACTCATGAGCTGTATGTAGATCTGAATCACCCGCATGTTAAGCAAAAAAGAGGAAGTTTGCCCTAGAAAGGAACCGAGTCATCGACGAAGAAGTTCAGAAGTTATTGGAGAATGGAGCGGTCAAAGAAGTGCAGTACCCGGACTGGCATGCCAACGTCGTGGTCGTACGGAAGAAAAATGGAAAGTGGCGGTCTGCATCGACTTCACAGACTTGAACAAGGAATGTCCAAAAGATTCCTTTCCACTCCCACATATTGATTCGCTGGTCGACGCAACAGTAGGGCATAAACTATTAAGTTTCATGGATGTGTACTCAGGCTACAACCAATTCCTCATGCATCCGAATGATCAGAAGAAGACGACATTCGTCACCAACATGGGGATCTACTGCTATAAAGTAATGCCATTCAGGCTGAAAAACGCGGGTGCTACCTACCAACGACTTGTGAACAATATGTTTTCCCATCAGATTGGGAAGACAATGGAAGTCTACATTGATGATATGTTAGTGAAGTCTTTACAAGCTGAGCATCACCTGGAACACCTTGGGGAGGCATTTTTGACGTATTGAAGAAGTATGGGATGAAACTGAACCCCACCAAGTGTGCTTTCGGTGTAGCTTCGGGAAAATTCCTTGGGTACCTAGTCACTCGATGAGGAATAGAGGCCAACCCACAACAGATAAAATCCATACTCAACATTCCATCCCCAATAAACCCAAAAGAAGTCATGCGACTTGCGGGGAGGATATCATCTCTCAATAGATTCATCTCCAAGTCTACCGACAAAAGTTTCTTATTTTTCTCTGCCCTCGTTAAGTCGAAGAAATTTGAGTGGACCCCGGCCTGCGAAGAAGCCTTGACCAGATTGAAAGAGTACCTGACCACACCGCCTCTCATATCCAAGCCAGTCGACGGTGAGATGCTTTTCCTTTATCTTGGAGTTTCACCACAAGTAGTCATCGCAGTTCTGATAAGGGAAGATGGAGGACAACAACATCAAGTCTACTACGTAAGTAGAGCCCTGCTCGACCCTGAGACTCGGTATACTCAAATGGAGAAGTTGGTCCTTGCTCTGGTGATGGCGGCACGAAAGCTCCGCCCTACTTCCAAGGCCATCCTATCACCATATATTCCACCTCCCCGTTACGAAGCATTCTTCATAAGCCTGAGCTCTCCGGGAGATTGAACAAGTGGGCTGTTGAACTTGAGGAATACGACATCACCTACCAACCGCAAACCGCCATTAAGTCCCAAGCTCTCGCAGATTTTGTGGCAGAGTTCAGTCCCAATTCTCAAGAGGATATGAGAGAAGAAGTACTTTGTGTCCGGTCTACAGAAATGTGGAAACTCTCGGTGGACGGAGCATCTAATAGACGTGGTTCTGGCTTAGGAGTTGTGATCATTACTCCTGCAGGCGACATTATTCAACAAGCGTTCAAATATGGTTTCCAAACTACCAACAATGAAGCCGAGTATGAAGCGATGATATTCGGGCTTGCACTACTCAAAGAGTTTGGGGCGATGAGAGTGTAGGCGATGTCCGACTCTCAACTTATCGTCAATCAACTTCAAGGAGCCTACCAGGCTACAGGGGCTCAGATGGCAGCGTATTTGTCTAAGGTAAAAGAAGTCCATTCTACTTTTGAATCTTTTGAAATTTCACAGATCCCAAGAGCCGAGAATACCCACGTGGATGCCCTGGCTACCCTTGTATCCACTATCCAAGAAGGGAATATCCAAGCCATCCCCGTAGCATATTTGCATTGGCCAGTAATAACTAAAAATGAAGGTGGCACCATCTCCCATATCTCAAAAAATGACTCATGGATGACACCTTCAATCAAATACTTGGACGAAGGATCGTTACCAACAGATAAAGTGGTCACCGAAAGGTAAAACAGCAGGTTGCGCGTTTCGTTCTACACGACAACCAATTATTAAGGAGGTCAGTTGCCGGACCCTACCTCAAATGCTTCTCCCCAGAAGAAGCGCAATACGTTCTGGCCGAGCTACACGAAGGACAGTGTGGGAATCATTCCGGAGGTAGGAGTCTTGCGTGCCGAGCCCACACAGCTGGATATTACTGGCCTACCATGCGCGCCGACGCAGTTGAATATGCTCGCAACTGTGAGAAATGTCAGAGGTTTGCACCAGTCTCTCATCTTCCACCTGAAAAACTCAGCCTCTCCTTAGCTCTTTGGCCATTCATGAAATGGGGAATGAACATTATCGGGAAGCTTCCAGTCGCCCCTGGGCAACGAGTCTATATGCTCGCATTAACAGACTATTACTCAAAGTGGATCGAGGCAGAGGCTTTCGCGAGGATAAGGGATCGGGAAGTACAATGGTTCATCTGGAAGAACATTATTTTTCATTTCAGCCTACCCAGAGAGATTGTCACTAACAATGGATGCCAGTTCATCAGTCACCGCTTCCAGGATTTTTGCAAGAATTGGGGAATCAAGCTCAGCTTCTCCACTCCGCGCTACCCACAAGCTAACGAATAAGCTGAGTCTTCCAATAAAACGATAATGAACACTCTGAAGAAAAGGCTGGAGAAAGCGAAAGGAGCCTGGGCAGACGAACTCCCGGGAGTCTTATGGTCGTATCGAACAACAATCAGATCGTCAACTGACGAAACACCATTCTCCTTGACTTTTGGAACCGAAGCAGTTATTCCAACCGACTTCGATGTGCCTTCACCACGGTACCAGTGGGTTGACGATGATATGAACAAAAGACTCATGACCAATGCACTCGACACTCTTAAGGAGTTAAGGGAAAATGCGACCATACGGCTCGCAGCCTACCGAAAGAGGATGTGCAAACACTTCAATAAAAACGCGAGAAGTAGAACTTTCAAGGAAGGCGACTGGGCCATTCGCCGAGTCTTCCAAAATACCAAGGAAGCTAATGATGGGAAGCTCAGGCCCACTTGGGAGGGCCCATACATTGTCAAGAAAATTGTAGGCCACAGAGCCTACAAATTGGAAAAAGAATATGAAAGACATGTCCATAACAGCTGGAATGCTATTCACCTCAAGAAGTATTACCGATGACCTCATCACTTGACAAACCGCCATCCTACCGCAATAAGGTAACCTGTTTGTTTGATTTCAGTTTCGATCTTTACCTTTTTATAATTTCAATTTCATTTATGTAATTTTGCATAAGACTATTGAACGAGTTATTAACAAATGTGGCTAAATTCTAGTCGACATGAGGATTAATGTCCAAACAACAATTGGGGTATATATTCACAATCAAAACATTGTCTTTACAAGAAAAGCCCGAGCCAATATTACAAAAATTCGAAACGTCAAAGCTACTTCAATCTTCTTATCTTTAAATAGGCTCAACCCAATCCATTGGCTGAGAGAGAGGGTCAGTCTCCATAGGCTACTTTGGTCCAGACTCTTCCGTGGCGGCCTCAGCAACCTTATCAACAGTGGCACCAATCATAGGCTGCTTCGGTCCAGACTCTTCCGTGGCGGCCGCAGCAACCTTATCAACAGTTTCGCCAGTCATCGGGACCTCTTCAACTCTCTCGGCATTGGTCCATCCAATATCCTCTGCGGCCATTGTCCTTGGAGCTGACCTACTGTCCTCCTTCAACTTCAATCTCCTCGATCGACAAAGAGATGCCAGCCTCCAATCTTTCCCCCAACATTATCCACTTCCTAGGATTCCATGAGCTGTGTTCCCCTAACATGTACTCCTTCATGAGCTGGCTCTTATCTTTTATAATGGCTTCCATAGCCACTCCCTCCAACCTATCCAGCAGATTTGGTTTTCAGGCCTTCCAGCTCTTCGACACTCCCCTTCACAACTTCCAATTCGGAAAACGTCGCCTCCAATTTAGCTTTCGTGGCCTTAGCCTCGTTCTCAGCTTCCTTCATTCTCTTTTTGGATTCTTCAGAGGAGGCTTTAGCTTCAGCCAATTCTTTTCGTAAGGCTGCGTTCGACTTCTCCAGTTCTCTCGCCTTCCTCAGGCTGGCTTCGACATATCTTTGTTGGAAGATGGCATACTCCAGAGTCTGATACGACAAATGCAAAAAAAAAAATGAACAATTTCACTATGAAGATTCGTGAATACAAAATCCTTACCTCGTAATTTCGAGCAACGACTCTCTTTGCAGCCTCCAGTGGTCCCAATGTCAGCATTCGACATTCATCTTCCTCTAAAAGCAATCCATCGGCGAAGTTGGACAGACTGGAGGGATCCGACATAACTGTCGTGCTCATTGGGATCTTAATGATTACATTTTCTGGGTCCTCCTCAATATCCGGCAATTGTTTCCTCTTCTTCGAAGAATGTCCGGATCCAGTCGACGTCTTGTGACCTGTTTCGGATGGTAGTATGGCTGGAGTATCCTTCCTTGAGGGTTGAGACTCGGGGACAGTCTCAATTTCCTTCCCATTGGATTTCTTCTTCTTCTTCTTCTCGTCGTTCAAGCATTCTTCTTCCACTGATGGTAGCCTGAATTGACTCATTCTTTGCACCGCGCATAAATGTTTTCCTCCGGGGTTAGAATCTGCAAAAAGAAACTCCCTTCGTATAAGATTCGACACGCCCAGGTAAGAGTACGACTGTCAGTATATGGTTTGTCAAGGCAAAATGATACCTTCATGATAGAAAACTTCTCTCCACAGCAGTGTCAAACTTAACCTTTTCTTCGCCAACACCACCCTCCAATTCCTATCAGGCGGAGGAAGGCTCAAAATATAGTTCGTATTTGCTACGACCCCAGACGTCACATCAAAGCTACGATTGCGGTTTGAGCCTACAAAAGAAACAAGAAAAGAACGTCAGAGGCACATTAAGTCTACAAGTAAGAAAAGAATGTAACCAACACTCACTCGTAATTTCCCAACATTAAAAATTCTACCAGACCCAGTCGACCCGAACACACCCACTCCCCTTACAAAAAAGTAAGTCTTTTGCCAACTCCTCTATCATCCCCAATCCACCCGGAAATCAAATGTACTCTCTTTTGTCGAAGGAACAAGTGATATCTCTCTTTCTCCACTATATGTTCCTTCATATAGTAAGTGTAGAGTAAGTCTTTCACTCCGAATCTGATTCCCAATTCATATGCTAAAACCTCAACCGACATCAGGACTCTCCATATGTTTGGCATAAGTTGAGAAGGGGCTATTTCATAATGATCTAATACTTCCCACACAATGTTTGGAATTGGGAACCTAAACCCGTCTGCAAAGGGACGTTCATAGAACCCAATCTACCCGGAAATCTTGTACTTTATTTTGATCTCCCTCATGGCTCTCTCAGTTACACTACATTTAGGGTTTGTAGTCAGAAGATTGGTTGGTTCACTTGTGCTGGGTTCGCTCGACTCGGCAGAAACAGATCGCAGAGGTGGCACGTCTTTAGGAATACCAACTGGAGCCTCCGTCGATGTGACAATCGACACATCTTCATCACCCCCAACTTGAGTATCCCTACCATACATACTATAAGGGGAGACGACTTGCAAGGGCGAACCTATATATATCTCCAGCGATGAATCACTTGAGCTTGAACGACCTTCAGATGACATATCAATTCACTCTACAAACAACGAATCAACCTAAAACCAGTATGACAGGAGATCAAACCTAGGCTTCACACAAACACAATCCTAAAAAAACCTTAATCAAATTGAAGATCAAAGCCTTAACCCTAGCCAAGAACAGGTTGAATATACCCTTTGAACAAATTAAAGATTTTAAGAACATGAATAAAGGAAAGAAGAATACCTTAAAATTCGAGGACAACCCTTCAACCTTCGACTCGAGAGAAGATATTGCGAATGAAATAAATGAGTCCCTTCAATGCCTTTTATACCCTTC
Source organism: Zanthoxylum bungeanum (assembly GCA_019454045.1). NCBI lineage: Eukaryota > Viridiplantae > Streptophyta > Magnoliopsida > Sapindales > Rutaceae > Zanthoxylum > Zanthoxylum bungeanum. The sequence goes on along the minus strand of SKCR01017535.1, from coordinate 27,668 downwards.
CTCACAGTGACTCTCATTTTTCCCACCCAAATGGCCTCGAAAACAATGCAACATTTATTGCAAGTGAGGAAATCAATGGGAACTAGAGACCCTCAGCACCAAATAAAGTATTGTCGACTGGAATCCCAAGAGACTTTGACGCAAGTCAAATTAAGAACCTGTAGGACACAGAAATCGGCGAAGCTGTTCTAGGCTCGCGGCCTAGTCAGGAGTACGGAGTAGCCCACGGGGGAACTAAACCGGAGAAATAACATAGAGTCGCCACCCAGTGTGAACTGGGAAAATGATTTAAGGCCGCACTCACCCCTCGCAAGGGAAGACCTCAAACTGTTGGGTTCGGAATGGTCTCTTACTTATGCCACTTGTAATGAACGGATTTATGTAATAATATAACTGAGTCTACGCAACAACAAATTACATGTAAGTTTGCATACTACCTATATCTAAGTTTGCATGCATAAAAGTAAGTTGGAATAACGGCAAGCACACAATCTCATGCATACATTAAATCGCTAAGCATGGCAATGTAAATAAATAATAATCTAAACATAAACGTAGAAGAGACATAATCAAGTTCCTAATGTGAAAGAAATAACTAAATTATGCTTGGAAATAATCAACTAATCATACATAAAAAATAACATACTAAACAACCTAATCATACATAAAAGTAACATACTATTTCTAACAAACAACAAATAAACATAAGATCGGATGACACGAAATACGTGCGTCTCTCAAGCGGTACATGGCATTATATTCCGAGTGCAGACCACACTACCGTCCATTCGGATTCGGTTACGGAATTTACGTCCGGGTTTCCATCCGATATATCGCAAGAGATAACACATATTTCATTCATCCCATGGCCACAACTTACATGAAACTATAATACGCATGCGAAGAAATAATAATAACTAACGGAAAGAAAGTGCGGAAATTAATAAAAAAAGTGCCCTCAGGTCTAACATCTTAAGTCTTCTCTTGGAAGTGCGTTACACGATTGTCAGAAGGGTTGATGCTCCGCAACTTTTCAGATTTACTGGTTTTCGATTTTCCTTCGCTGCCTCGCTGTTTCGGGCTGCTTTTTCCTCTATTTTTGCTGCTGTTTTGACCACTATTTTTACGGTAATTAGGGACTGTTTTAGGTGGGCTGGTTTGCGGTTAAAAATGCAGTTTTCTGGATAATTTTTGTGGGTTTTTTAGTGCAATTTTTTAGGCTATTTTACGGGTTTACGGTGTGCAGTTTGCGGGGACAGTTTGTGGCTTTTGGAGGGGTTTCAAAGGTGCAGTTTTTTCAATAATTGGAAAGGATTTTCAGGGCTATTTAGGGTGTAGTTTGTGCGGTTAATGAGAGGGCTGTTGTGAGTGGTTTATTTGTTTATTTGTTATATTTCAGTGGGGTATGTGTGGCTACATGGCTGTGTTTGGCCTGAGTGTATGGCTTCGTTTTGGTCGGTTAGTAGGTGACTTTGGTGTGTTTCACGTGGCCATGTGCTTTGGAGGAGTGAGAGGATGATTCACGTTGAAGAGTGGGATGTGTGTGCTTCACGTGGTTGTTGGCTTTGTGGGATCATTTTTTATTGTTTTTCGGATTGTTAAGGGGCTGATATTTATTGTTTGCGTCAGTGGGGTCTTGGTTGAGAGTTAGGGTTTATTAGGTGGGAGGCTTGTGAAGAGAGAAGGAAGAAGGGGGCCTGATCGAGAGAGGATGATGCCGAGTGAGAGAGATGGGAGAGACGTGGATGAGTTGAGTTGTTTGGTTGCTTTGCGTGTGTTTTTTGTGAGTGGTGAGGAGTCAATTTGTTTGTGGTGTTGTCAACTTGAGGGCAGTGCGTGATCTTGGTTGTTGATTATGAGGGCGCTGCACGAGAAATGGGTTTTTACGTGTTAAGGCGTGGAGAGAGAAGGGTTTGAGGGAAGTGTTTTTAAGTTTTTTTTTTGTTATCTTTGGCCGAGAGTTATTTAGGGTCTTTGTGTTATTGTCGTGTTGGCTTTTATTTGTGGAGAGGGGCTGCGAGTGATGGTAAGAGATTTCTTTTGGCCGTGAGAATGGAAGAAGAGAGAAGCAGGTGGCCGAGTGGTTGATGGGAGAAGAAGAGAGAGGAGACAGTTTAGGGTTTGGACATGTGTTTTAGGTGTGAATGAGCTCTAGGGGCGTGATGGGCTACTTTGTGTGTTTTGTGTTCAAAGTGAGAGAGATGAGAGATGGTTGCCGAGAGTTGATGAGAGAGAGAGATGGGGGATGAAGGCGTGCTAGGGTTTTTTAGAAAGATGGGCGTGAATGGTCGCTAGGGATCTAAGGGTTTGGTTTATGTGTCTTTTTATAGGAGAGGGTTGAGGTTTACCTTAAACGAGTAGGAAAACCGAGATCGTGTAATTATGGGGGGATATTTAATTGGTGTGTCATAAGGAAATGATCTATTTAATTAGGGAAGTGATTTGTTTTAGTTCAGGAAAGGGATTCATGGGATTTGATTTGGTTTATTTAATTTAGGCATGTGATTTAATTTAAATATGAATGATTTATGAGATTTGATTTGATTTATTTAATTCGGGAAGGTGATTTTTTTTGATTTTAACATGTGTTTAATGTGTTTGAATATTTTGGGATGTGATTTAATGGGCTTGGGGGGCTCATGGGCATGTGGGCTTTGGTCTGTGGGCTAGGTGGGCGTGTGATTTGGATGGATTTCAAAACAGAGGTCCAACGAGTGAACCCGAAGCTAAGCAACGAATTAAGTCCAACAAGGTATTGATTTCTGACTTTTCCCTTCCACTCCCGACGTTCGTTTCCCGCGGCTTCCGCAACTTAAAGGGTAGTGCCTCCGCACGAGGCTCATCATCGGGACTTATATGCAAAAATACAGTGCCTACAGTCGCCCCCACTTTGATGGGACTTGTGCAGTGTGTGACAATGAAAATCCTATCAAAGTTATGCAATGCATTTTTACTTACCTGGCTCGCCAGCTGCTGCCTGACTTGCCTGCTGCCTCGAACTGAATTGATCTGGTGGTAAGGTGCTGCGACCCCTGAGGTTCATCCCTGCAAGATGCTGTGATATCTAGGAATCACTACCGGACTGAGCTGATAAGAGGTGGTCCATTCCCGAACCGAGTTGATAACGTGGGCCTCGACCCTGGGATTCATTCCCAAAACTGCTGGTGATGTGGGCCTCAACCCTGGGATTCATTCCCAAAACCCTGATGATGTGGGCCTCGAGCCTGAGATTCATTCACGGATTCATTCCAAAACTCTGATAATGTGGGCCTCGACCCTCTGATTCATTTCAAAACTCTGACGATGTGCTTTGACCCTGGGATTCATTCCAAAACTCTGACGATGTGGGCCTCGACCCTGGGATTCATTCCCGGATTCATTCCAAAACTCTAAAGATGTGGGCCTCGACCCTGAGATTCATTCCAAAACTCTGACGATGTGGGCCTCAACCCTGGGATTCATTCCAAAACTCTGATGATGTGGGCCTAGAACCTGGGATTCATTCCCGGATTCATTCCGAATTTCTGACGATGTGGGCCTCGACCCTGGGATTCATTCCCGGATTCATTCCAAAACTCTGATGATGTGGGCCTCAACCCTGGGACTCATCCCCAAAACTGCTGATGTGATGGTTCATTCCCGAACCGTGCTGTATGAAAAAGGGTAGACTGGTCGCCCCCAGTCTCGGTTCATTTCACTGTTTTTTGCTGTCTTCATTAGGTCAAGGTAGATCTCCTGATGTGATGTTACATACCAATACACTACACTACCTCTCACGAGATAATCCCGATAGCCAAACATATTTTTCATCCTCAAATGATGCTTCATATCGAAACCATAGAACCTTCAAAGTACTTGATACACTCAAATCCGATCATCTGAATGAGTGATCTGAACTAGACTCCCGGTGTGTGTGCCAATGGTTCTTTCGCAGCTTAATCCTTAAGTAAACCAACTCGATGATTTTATCTCGGAGAATTGGATCAGTGGGTCTAACCAACCTAGATGTCTTGATCATACTCTGTGATTACTTCCTCGTACTCAACATGATATGGTCTTATTCTTCTTTTCTTTCGTCTTTTTCTTTTCTTTCTTTTCATTTTGAACTTCTTTTTTTTCTCTTTTCTTTTTTTCTTTTTCTTTTTCTCTTTTCTTTCTTTCTCTTTTTTTCGACACACCTACCCTTTAAGGTAGCATTTCTCCTCATGGTGGTCCTAATACTCGCTCATGGGTAGCTTCACGCTTATCGGTTATAGGTGGTCTATTCTTTTTCTTTTATTTTTAGAGACTTTTTCTTCGTTTCCAACCATATCACATATCGTAACATAAGTAAACCAAGATGGACATCTAGGCAAACGGTCATTCACTGATCCGCCATCTCTTCAATTAGTCATCTCACCGACTACTCAGGCTTTTACTGCTAAGATCCCGTAATCAAGTGCTCGTGATTCTAGCCGAGATCAACTACTCAGAATATCGGATGAGAGCACATCTCGCACTCATCGTTTCTAAGGTTTCACCATATAACAAACAATGTCATCACCGGACATATGTCTAACCATCAAGGACTTTTTTTTTTTCACTCCACTTGAATTCTTCTTTTCAACCGTTGATAATGTGGGCTTCGCCCCCTGGGATTCCTTCCCGAAATTGATACTGGTATGGGCCTCAACCCTGAGACTCATCCCTGAAACTGATACCGATGTGGGCCTCAACCCTGGGACTCATCCATGAGACTAATACTGATGCGGGCCTCAACCCTGTGATTCGTTCCTGAAACTGATACTGATTCATTCCTGAAACTGATGTACTGTATTGTTGCTGCTTCTGATTGGATTGCATTTGCCGCTTCCTCTTTTTTCCTCTTTGAAACCTGTGAACAAAAACGAAACAAAACACAAAAAAGAATGAAAGTATGTTTTGTGTATATGCTTGCATGCATGGATGAATTTCCTATTCTGTTGGGTTAGGTCTTCTGACGGTCCTCTTGATGATCGCTCAGTCTTCTCTTCCTTAGGCAAAATATTACTTCAATCTATCCACGTTGATCGGCTCGGTGAACTCGTTCCCTTCCAAATCTGACAGTCTCACTGCCCCATTTCCCATTACTTTCTGGACTATGTAGGGTCATTCCCAGTTGGGTCTGAACTTTCGTCCCGGGTCTGTCGTCGACGGCTTTGACTGCTTAAGTACCAAATCACCCTTTCTGATCTTAGTAGGGCGCACCTTCTGATTGAATGCTCGAGCCAATCTCTTTTGGTATATATGCATGTGATGTAAGGACTTTATTCTTTTCTCATCCAGCAGTGCTAACTGTTCAAATCTCTGCGAGGCCCATTCTTGTTCAGGTAACTCTGTTTCTGCTAATACGCGCATGGACTGTATCTCAACTTCCACTGGCAGTACTGCTTCCATTGCCTTCTGAGCCTCTTCTTTTTTAAACACTTCAACTGAAAGCCGTTCGTTTGTCTCTTGTATAGTTCCCCCTTCAAACTCACATACTGAGAAGCCAACTTCTGAATGGCTGTCATGTCCTTCCTGCTTACTTCTTCTGGGAATTCCCCGTGTTCTAAGTATCGTTGAATATCATAGTACCACTTACTGAGGTAGTAGACTGCATGCTCCACCCCCGTCTCATCCGCTTGTACCATCATCGCCCCCAGCGCTTCGGGTTCAATGGCCAAATATAATACCAAGGGTTTCCCAGTCTTGGAGGTTTCAAGATAAGAGGTTTCACCAAATATTCTCTGATCTTGTCGAAGGCTTCCTGGCATTGCTCATTCTATTTCACTAGCTAGTCCTTCCTCAACTTGGCAATGAACCGATTGATGTACTGAATTTTCCCAAGGAATGCTCTAACTTATTTTTCTAAACCCAACGGATATCTATGATTGCTTTTAAGACACGGGATTGACATGATGCGTGTATGCATGAGATGCATGAGATACGTGCGATGTATGGAATATAAAAGTCGGCTCATTATCATTTTAAAGCATTCAATCATACTATTGCGAGGTGCAAACTTGTCCCAGTTGATAAAGGCCCAACAAGTTTACACTTTTGCGATAACATGGCTAAACAACTTCAAATGATAAGAGGCCCAAACACAAAATGGCTCATCGACATTTTAGAAGCTTTTGGCCCAATTGTCAAATGACACGAACTCATCCCAGTTTAAATGGCCCAACAAGTTCACATCTCTTGACAAGAAGTCCAACTGAATCCAAATGATGAGGGTCTTAAACACAAGCATAAAGAAATAATTTCTATTGGTCATATAACTATGGTTCACATGTGAGTTTATGGGGGTGTAGACAAAGGCTCCCGCTGACGAAGGATTGCCCACAACTAGGACTCCCCACTCAAGGGTTCGAGCGACCAAGTGAGCGCACCTTTTTTATACCGTAAGGTACGTGCCAACGAGTTATAGTGTATGACTGACTGTCAAATTGATTTCCTATTGAAGATTCCCCAGAGGGAGGGTGGAGCGAACTCTCTTAAATACCCAAGCCTCTCAGGCTCTTATCGTCTTGGTGATAGGAATAACCAATAGGTCCTCCAAATTAGTCCATCACAGTGAGCTTCGGGTAAATGATTATCTAGGTGCCTTCAAAGTTTTTCCTCTCGGCCATAGAAAGTTAGTGAATGAAGGAAGACACCAAACCATTACCTAGCTTTAATAATGCCTTTGATTAAACCCATTCAACCCATTATAGACACGGTTAACTAAAGCACAAATCACAATCATTACAAGACATTATTTCGGGGGTGATTCTCTATCCCCAGTGGAGTCGCCAGATTGTAGGACACAGAAATTGGTGACGATGTTCTAGGCTCGCGGCCTAGTCGGGAGTACGGAGTAGCCCACAGGGGAACTAAACCAGAGAAATAACATGGAGTTGCCACCCAGTGTGAACTGGGAAAATGATTTAAGGTCGCACTCACCCCTCGCTTGGGAAGACCTCAAACCGTTGGGTTCGAAATGGTCCCTTACTTATGCCACTTGTAATGAACGAATTTAGGTAATAATATAACCGAGTCTACACAACAAAAACCTACATCTAAGTTTGCATACTACCTATATCTTAGTTTGCTTGCATAAAAGTAAGTTGGAATAACGGCAAACACACAATCTCATGCATATATTAAATCGCTAAGCATGGAAATGTAAATAAATAATAATCTAAACATAAACGTAGAAGAGACATAATCAAGTTCATAATGCGAAAGAAATAACTAAATCATGCTTGGAAATAATCAACTAATCATGCATAAAAAATAACATACTAAACAACCTAATCATGCATAAAAGTAACATACTATTTCTAACAAACAACAAATAAACATAAGATCGGATGACACGAAATACGTGCGTCTCTCAAGCGGTACGTGGCATTGTATCCCGAGTGTAGATCATACTACCGTCCATTCGGATTCGGCTACGGAATTTACGTCTGGGTTTCCATCCGATATACCGCAAGAGATAACACATATTTCATTCATCTCATGGCCACAACTTACATGAAACTATAATACGCATGCGAAGAAATAATAATAAATAACGGAAAGAAAGTGCGAGAATAAATAAAAAGGTGCCCTCAGGTCTAACCTCTTAAGTCGTCTCTTGGAAGTGCGTTACACGGTTGTCGGAAGGGTTGATGCTCCGTAACTTTTTCGATTGACTAGTTTTCTGTTTTCCTTCGCTGCCTCATTGTTTCGGGCTGCAGTTTCCTCTATTTTTGCTACTGTTTTGACCACTATTTTACGGTAATTAGAGACTGTTTAGGTGGGCTGGTTTACGATTAAAGATGCAGTTTTCTGGACAGTTTTTGCGAGTTTTTTAGTGTAGTTTTTGAGGCTATTTTGTGGGTTTACGGTGTGCAGTTTGCGGGTTTTGGAGGGGTTTCAAAGGTACAGTTTTTTTGGTAATTGGAAGGGATTTTTAGGGCTGTTTAAGGTGCAATTTGTGCCGTTAATGAGAGGGCTGTTGTGAATGGTTTATTTGTTTATTTGTTATGGTTCGGTGGGCTACGTGTGGCTTTGTTTGGCGTGAGTGTATGGCTTCGTTTTGGTCGGTTAGTGGGGTGACTTTGGTGTGTTTCACGTGGCCATGTGCTTTGGAGGAGTGAGAGGCTGATTCACGTTGAAAAGTGGGCTATGTGTGCTTCACGTGGTTGTTGGCTTTGTGGGATCATTTTTTTAGGGTTTTCGATTTATTAAGGGGCTGATATTTGTTGTTTGCGTCAGTGGGTCTTGGTTGAGTGTTAGGGTTTATTAGGTGGGAGGCTTGTGAAGAGAGAATGAAGAAGGGGGCCTGATCGAGAGAGGATGATACCGAGTGAGAGAGATGGGAGAGACGTGGATGAGTTGAGTTGTTTGGCTGCTTTGCGTGCGTTGTTTGTGAGTGGTGAGGAGTCAGTTTGTTTGTGGTGTTGTCAACTTGAGGGCAGTGCGTGATCTTGGCTGTTGAATATGAGGGCGCTGCACGAGAGAGAGGTTTTTACGTGTTAGGGCGTGGAGAGAGAAGGGTTTGAGGGAAGTGTTTTTAGGGTTTTTTTTTGGTTATCTTTGGCCGAGATTTATTTAGGGTCTTTGTGTTATTGTCGTGTTGGCTTTTATTTGTGGAGAAGGGCTGCGAGTGAGGGTAAGGGATTTCTTTTGGCCGTGAGAATGGATGAAGAGAGAAGCAGGTGGCTGAGTGGTTGATGGGAGAAGAAGAGAGAGGAGACAGTTTAGGGTTTGGACATGTGTTTTAGGTGTGAATGAGATCTAGGGGCGTGATGGGCTACTTTGTGTGTTTTGTGTTCAAAGTGAGAGAGAGAAGAGATGGTTTCCGAGAGTTGATGAGAGAGAGAGATGAGGGATGAAGGCGTGCTAGGGTTTTTTAGAAAGAAGGGCGTGGATGCTAGCTATGGATCTAAGGGTTTGGTTTAGGTGTCTTTTTATAGGAGAGGGTTGAGGTTTACCTTATACGAGTAGGAAAACCGAGATCATGTAATTATGGGGGGATATTTAATTGGTGTGTCATAAGGAAATGATCTATTTAATTAGGGAAGTGATTTGTTTTAGTTTAGGAAAGGGATTCATGGGATTTGATTTGGTTTCTTTAATTTAGGCATGTGATTTAATTTAAATAGGAATGATTTACGAGATTTGATTTGATTTATTTAATTCGGGAAGGTGATTTATTTTGATTTTAGTTTAATGTGTTTGAATATTTTGGGATGTGATTTAATGGGCTTGGGGGGCTCATGGGGCGTTTGGGCTTTGGTCTGTGGGCTAGGTGGGCGTGTGCCTTGGATGGATTTCAAAACAGAGGTCCAACGAGCGAACCTGAAGCTAAGCAAACGAATTAAGTCCAACAAGGTATTGATTTCTGACTTTTCCCTTCTGATGTCCGTTTCCCGCGGCTTCCGTAACTTAAAGGGTAGTGCCTCCGCACGAGGCTCATCATCGAGACTTATATGCAAAAATGCAGTGCCTAGAGGACCCTTCCTCTGGTCTAGTCGACATGAAGGCTCAGTTTGGTCCATTTTTGATACCAAACAAGTGAATGTCTTTCTGGCCCTCATCAGGTCCAGTCGACGGGATCACCTCTCAAGCGGCTCATAATAGAGTCAAGTGTTAGTTTTTTGACCTTCCTCTAGTCCAGTGGACATGTAGGCTCGGTTTGGTCCCTCTTTGATACCAAACGAGTAAATATCTTCCTGGCCCTCATTAGGTCCAGTCGACGGGATCACCTCCCAAGCGGCTCATAATAGAATCAAGTGTTAGTTCTTTGACCTTCCTCTGGTCCAATCGACATGTAGGCTCGGTTTGGTCCCTCTTTGATACCAAATGAGTGAATGTCTTCCTGGCCCTCATCAGTTCCAGTCGAGGGGATCACCTCACAAATGGCTTGTAATAGAGTCAAGTGTTAGTTCTTTGACCTTCCTCTGGTCCAATCGACATGTAGGCTCGGTTCTTTGATACCAAACGAGTAAATGTCTTCCTGGCCCTCATTAGGTCCAGTCGACGGGATCACCTCCCAAGCGGCTCATAATAGAGTCAAGTGTTAGTTCTTTGACCTTCCTCTGGTCCAGTCGACATGTAGGCTCGGTTTGGTCCCTCTTTGATACCAAACGAGTGAATGTCTTCCTGGCCCTCATCAGGTCCAGTCGATGGGATCACCTACCAAGTGGCTCGTAATAGAGTCAAGTGTTTTTTCTTTGACCTTCCTCTGGTCCAGTCGACATGTAGGCTCGGTTTGGTCCCTCTTTGATACCAAATGAGTGAATGTCTTCCTGGCCCTCGTCAGGTCCAGTCGACGTGATCACCTCCAAAGTGGCTCATAATCGAGTCAAATGTTAGTTCTTTGACCTTCCTCTGGTCCAGTCGACATGTAGACTCGGTTTGGTCCCTCTTTGATACCAAACGAGTAAATGTCTTCCTGGCCCTCATCAAGTTCAGTCGATGGGATCGCCTCCCAAGTGACTCATAATAAAGTCAAGTGTTAGTTCTTTGACCTTCCTCTGGTCCAGTTGAAATGTAGGCTCGGTTTGGTCCTTCTTTGGTATCAAACAAGTGAATGCCTTTCTGGCCTCATCAGGTCCAGTCGACTGGAACACTCCCCAATTGCTGTGAGTCAAGTTTGGTCAATAGACTTTTCTGGTCCAGACGAAACGTAGATCCGGTTAGGTCCCTCTCAGGCAAAAGACTTTTTTATTTAAATATATATACCATCTCAGAATGACGAGCAACCGATATCCTTACCATCATCAGGAAAGTTAAAAGCTTGGTTCATACTCGACTTAAACGACCCGAAGGCTCCAATAGCACTCTGACCAAACGAATGGAGCCCATCCATGTACCTCACACGAAATTGTCGACTGAGGCGAGACCAAGCAAGAAGAAAACTTGGACCACATTCCGTCCTAACATCGAGACACTTACGGTCTTCAACAAAGCCTCTAGGTCATGACCAGAGACAACATCCACTTGCTTCCACTGCGGACATCTCCTTTATCCAGGCGACACTTAACTCGCTCGATTCCGATTAGATTAGGGCTATAAAGACCCTCCTAGCTCGTTTCAGATGACACGACCATCGAAATACTCTCCAAGCCGAATACTCATTGACTTAGAGAGTAACTGACAAACTGTACGAGCCAAATTTGGTCCAAGGGCAATTTCGACCTTTTGCTCCAGGACCACTACTGGATGCACCCTCGAAACCCCCTAACCAAACCCCAAAGATGTAATGCAGGCCCAGGCCCAATGAGCACCAACACCCGTAACCGAAGGACCATCCAAAGACCAGTCCACGTAACGCCCAGGCTTATGATCACAAACCAGTCGTTCCAGCCTACAACGGACAAGAGCAGTAAATACCCCTCATGAAGTCGACCGTTACCAAGACTCAACGGAAGAGTGATCAAGTGCGATTAAAGACATACCCCCATGTGGGTATATAAGAAAGGAGGCTCCATGTAGAAAGGAGATTGGACTTCATGCTCTACTACTCCTAACTCAGTAATATTCTCTCCATAGCTCTCCTCACCTCCCACCTACTGCCCTCACGGCAACCCACGGGGTTCAAGGTAACATCTGACCTTTGTCCCATGTTCTATGACTTTTGCAACTCATTTCCATCACTGACTTGGGCGTCGGAGTGCCTACGGCATCCACCACACCAGTGGGTAGACCCTCCCGACTCACCCTACCTCTTTATTTTGTCGGATCGCCAGTGCCCCTCTCAACAAAATCTCGATTGTAGACGTCGGGCGAAAACCAGCGTCTACAGTTTGGCGCCCACCGTGGGGCCCTAGAGATTCATAACAAACAAAGCTCTCATTCAGCCAACGACGAACTCGTAAACATCAACATGGCTTTAGGCAGCGAGCCTTCAGATCCAATAGCCAACCAATTGGCCATTCTCCAGGAACACCTACGCGTACTAGAAGTGGAAAATGCGGCCATGAAGAATACTAACGGCGACCTTCAAAAGTAGTTGGAGCATCTTTCCTCCACGCGTAGCCAAGTAGAACCAACGACTCCCCTTGAAGCTCCAGGACACCAGCCTAATTTGGTGGGGACACCAAACATCGAAAGAAACGAAGGTCCCCTTCCTGAAGATCGTCCAATTGATCACGGAAGAAACCAACAAGTCCCCCCAGCCGAAACGTTGACAGCTTCGTCAATACGCAAGGAAATAGAGGAATTCAAGGAGGCGATTCTGTCTAGCTTACCTGGAGCCAGGATACCTTTGAGGAAAAGTAGAGCAGGAACCCTGACAGATACTCCATTCAAAGAATGGATCAACTCGATTGAGCTCCCACGAACGTTTAGCCCTCCAGATATGAAATTGTACAATGGATCAACCGACCCCGATGACCACATAATCCATTACAAATACAAAATGATGTCCACATGCCTTTCTCCACACCAGATGGAGGCATGAATGTGTAGAGGATTCAGAGAGACGTTGGTCGGTCCAGCCCTCACATGGTTTATAAATTTACCATATTGATCGATTGGATCATACAAAGAATTGGCAGACAAGTTCGTGAGATACTTCGCTAGTTCATGCAAGTTCGAGAAGACCACAGACGACCTCAATTTGATACAACAGTGGAATGGAGAGTCTCTTTGAAGCTACGTCTCACGCTTTAACAAGGAGAGAATAGTTATCCCAGATCTCCACCAGCCGACAGCAGTAGAAGCATTTCGTAATGGGTTGTTGGCAGATAGTGGCCTCTACAAGAAGCTAACGAAGAACCAATGCTACACCATGGACCAGACATTCTCAAGAGCCCGAACGGAGATCAGATGGGAAGAGGATAAGAGGAATACAGGTAAGGAAACTTCTTCCAGTCTACGAGAGAAGAGAACGGGCCCATCCAGGCGATCGAAAGAATTCGATAGGAGGGGCCAGCATACAACCGACCGAAGAACATATCCTCCAAGGGATTCCCGCCCCTATGACAAGACTTCCAATCGCAGGCCAATCCCTTACGACAGAATAGAAAGAACCCCCAATGGTGCACTAAGACTCCCAGACTACAACTTCACTATATCACCAGGTGAACTCGTCTTAATCCTCAGGAAGATGGGGAATGAAGTAAAGTGGTATCCACGCTCCAATGAAGTTTCTGGAAAGAAAGACACCGGTAGATGATGCGAATTCCACCGAGACTACGGGCACACGACGACCGACTGCATAACACTAAGGTTGGAAGTCATAGAACTACTAAACAAATGGCACCTGAAAGACCTGTTAACGGAGAGAGGGAAAGCTACATTGGCCCGGAGAGAAGAAATAGAAGACCGAAGAGGAGCCTCAATTCCTCCTCCAATCAACAACACTGTCAACTTCATCTCATGAGGTTCAGAAGTAAGTGGGGTCTCTTATTCGACAGTGAAATGACAAACCGGGATGGTTTCTTCTATCATCGCGGACCATGAGCAAACTGTAGCGAGAGACTACACATGGCTAATGATTGAGTTCTCGGATGAAAAAATATCCAATCAGGTGAACCCCCACCATAACGCCTTGGTGATATCCCTACAAGTGGCCAACTTCATGGTCTAGAGAGTGCTAGTCGACATTGGATCATCAGCCAACATTATCTTCTTGACGGCTCTCAATGACATGGGAGAAGGATTAGAGGAAATGAACCGTCGGTCTACGGCCTTGATAGGCTTCAGCGGAGAGCAGAAATTCAATGTGGGCGGAATTTGTCTCCCAGTATATGCATGGGGAATCAATAAAATGATTATGTTTCTGGTCATTGATTGCCCTTCAGCCTATAATCTGATAATGGGACGACCATGGATCCACGAGATGCGAGCTGTTTCATCTACATACCACCAGGTGTTGAAGTTTCCCACCAAATGGGGGGTCCAAGAGATTAGATGGGATCGGCTTGCTTCCAGGGCCTGTTATCAAACCACCATGAAGCCTAAATCCCAGTTGGCATAGCAATTACATGGAGGATCTTGTTGAGACTACGCAGGTGGGCCCAAAATGGAGGAACTCGACGAGGTCCAGATTCACCCACACTACTCGGACCATAAGACCCAAGTTGGAGCCGACCTTGACCCAGTGTTGCGGGCTGAACTGGTGGAATTCCTCCAGAAGCACCATGATTGCTTTGCCTGGTCGCATGTAGATATGACAGGGATAGACCCAGAATTGATGACTCATGAGCTACATGTAGATCGGACTCACCCATCTGTTAAGCAAAAAAGGAGGAAGTTTGCCCCAGAAAGGAACCGAGTCATCGACGAAGAAGTTCAGAAGTTATTGGAGAATGGAGCAGTCAAAGAAGTGCAGTACCCGGACTGACTTGCCAACGTCGTGGTCGTACGGAAGAAAAATGGAAAATGGCGAGTCTGCATCGACTTCACAGACTTGAACAAGGCATGTCCAAAGGATTCATTTCCACTCCCACATATTGATTCGTTGGTCGACGCAACAACAGGGCATGAAGTATTAAGTTTCATAGATGTGTACTCAGGCTACAACCAGATCCTCATGCATCCGAATGATCAAGAGAAGACGACATTCGTCACCAACAGGGGGATCTACGGTTATAAAGTAATGCCATTCAGGCTGAAAAACGCGGGTGCTACCTACCAACGATTGGTGAACAAGATGTTTTCCCATCAGATTGGGAAGACCATGGAAGTCTACATTGATGATATGTTAGTGAAGTCCTTACAAGCTGAGAAACACCTGGAACACATTGGGGAGGCATTCGACATAATGAAGAAGTATGGGATGAAACTGAACCCCACCAAGTGTGCCTTCGGGAAAATTCCTTGGGTACCAGGTCACTCTACGAGGAATAGAGGCCAACCCAGAACAGATAAAATCCATACTCAACATTCCATCCCCAACAAACCCAACAGAAGTCATGCGACTTGCGGGGAGGATAGCAGCTCTCAATAGATTGATCTCCAAGTCTACCGATAAAAGTTTCTTGTTTTTCTCCGCCATCGGTAAGTCGAAGAAATTTGAGTGGACCCCGGCCTGTGAAGAAGCCTTGACCAGATTGAAAGAGTACCTGACCACACCGCCTCTCTTATCCAAGCCAGTCTACGGTGAGAGGCTTTACCTTTATCTTGGAGTTTCACCACAAGCAATTAGCGCAGTTCTGATAAGGGAATATGGAAGACTACATCATCCAGTCTACTACGTAAGTAGAGCCCTGCTCGACCCTGAGACTCGGTATACTTAAATGGAGAAGTTGGTCATTGCTCTGGTGATGGCGGCACGAAAGCTCCGCCCTTACTTCCAGGGCCATCCTATCACCGTATATTCCACCTCCCCGTTACGAAGCATTCTTCATAAGCCTGAGCTCTCCGGGAGATTGACCAAGTGGGCTGTTGAACTTGGGGAATACGACATCACCTACCAACCGCGAACCGCCATTAAGTCCCTAGCTCTCGCAGATTTCGTGGCAGACTTCAGTCCCAATTCTCAAGAGGATATGAGAGAAAAAGTACTTTGTGTCCGGTCTACAGAAATGTGGAAACTCTCGGTGGATGGAGCATCCAGCAGACGTGGTTCTGGCTTAGGAGTTGTGATCACTACTCATGCATGCGATATTATTCAACAAGCGTTCAAATATAGTTTCCGGGCTTGCACTACCAACAATGAAGCCGAGTATGAAGCGCTGATAGCCGGGCTTGCACTACTCAAAGAGTTTGGGGCGAGGAGAGTGGAGGCAACGTCCGACTCTCAACTTATCGTCAATCAACTTCAAGGAGCCTACCAGGCTAGAGGGGCTCAGATGGCAGCGTATTTGTCTAAGGTAACAGAAATCTAGTCTACTTTTGAATCTTTTGAAATTTCATAGATCCCAAGACCGGAGAATACCCATGCGGATGCCCTGGCTACCCTTGGATCCACACTACAAGAAGGGAATATCCAAGCCATCCCCGTAGCATATTTACAATGGCCAGCCATAACTAAAATGGAAGGAGGCACCATCTCTCAAATCATAAAAAACGACTCATGAATGAAACCTCTAATCAAATACTTGGATGAATGATCGTTACCAACAGACAAAGTGGTCGCCCGAAAGGTAAAACAGCAGGCTGCGCGTTTCGTTCTGCACGACAACCAATTATTAAGGAGGTCAGTTGCCGGACCCTAACTCAAATGCTTCTCCCCAAAAGAAGCGCAATACGTTCTGGCCGAGCTGCACGAAGGACAGTGTGGGAATCATTCTGGAGGTAGGAGTCTTGCGTGCCGAGCCCACAAAGCTGGATATTACTGGCCCACCATGTGCACCGACGTAGCTAAATATACTCACAACTGTGAGAAATGTCAGAGGTTTGCACCAGTCTCTCATCTTCCACTTGAAAAAATCAGCCCCTCCTTAGCTCCTTGGCCGTTCATGAAATGAGGAATGGACATTATCGGGAAGCTTCCAGTCGCCCATGGGCAACGAGTCTACATACTAGCATTAACTGACTATTACTCAAAGTGGATCGAAGCAGAGGCTTTCACGAGGATAAGGGATCGGGAAGTACAATGGTTCGTCTGAAAGAACATTATTTATCGTTTCGGCCTACCCAGAGAGATTGTAACTAACAATAGATCCCAGTTCATCAGTCATCGCTTCCAGGATTTTTGCAAGAATTGGGGAATCAAGCTCAGCTTCTCCACTCCGCGCTACCCACAAGGTAACGGACAAGCTGAGTCTTCCAATAAAACGATAATGAACACTCTGAAGAAAAGGCTGGAGAAAGTGAAAAGAGTCTGGGCAGACGAACTCCTGGGAGTCTTATGGTCGTATCGAACAACAATCAGATCGTCAACTGGTGAAACGCCATTCTCCTTGACTTTTGGAACCGAAGCAGTCATTCCAACCGACTTCAATGTGCCTTCACCACGGTACCAGTGGGTTGACGAGGATATGAACAAAAGACTCATGACCAATGCACTCGACACTGTTGAAGAGTTAAGGGAAAACACGACCATACGGATCGCAACCTACCGACAGAGGATGTGCAAACACTTCAATAAAAACGTGAGAAATAGAACTTTCAAGGAAGGCGACTGGGTCCTTCGCCGAGTCTTCCAAAATACCAAGGAAGCTAATGATGGGAAACTCGGGCCCACTTGGGAGGGCCCATACATTGTCAAGAAAATTGTAGGCCACGGAGCCTACAAATTAGAAAAAGAAGATGAGAGGCATGTCCATAACAGCTGGAATGCTATTCACCTCAAGAAATACTACTGATGTCCTCGTCACTTGACAAACCGCCATCCTACCGCTATAAGGCGGTCTGTTTATTTGATTTCAGTTTCGATCTTTACCTTTTTGTAATTTCAAATTCATTTATGTAATTTTGCATAAGTCTATTGAACGAGTTATTACCAAATGTGGCTAAATTCTAGTCGACATGAGGATTAATGTCCAAACGACAATTGGGGTATATATTCACAATCAAAACATTATCTTTACAAGAAAAGCCCGAGCCAATATTACAAAAATTCGAAACGTCAAAGCTACTTCAATCTTCTTGCCTTTCAACAGGCTCAACCCAATCCATCTGCTAATAGAGAGGGTCAGTCTCCATAGGCTACTTTGGTCCAGACTCTTCCGTGGCGGCCTCAGCAACCTTATCAATAGTGGCACCAATCATAGGCTGTTTCGGTCCAGACTCTTCCGTGGCGGCCGCAACAATCTTATCAACAGTTTCGCCAGTCATCGGGACCTCTTCAACTCTCTCGGCATCGGTCCCTCCAATCTCCTCTGCGGCCATTTCCTTGGAGCTGACCTCCTGTCCTCCTTCAACTTCAATCTTCTCGATCGAAAAAGAGAGGCCAGCCTCCAATCTTTCCCCCAATATTATCCACTGCCTAGGATTCCACGAGCTGTGTTCCCCTGACATGTACTTCTTCATGAGCTGGCTCCTATCTTTTATAATGGCTTCCATAGCCACTCCCTCCAACCTATCCAGTAGTTCGGTTTTCTGGCCTTCGATCTCTTCGACACTCTCATTCACAACTTCCAATTCGGAGGACGTCGCCTCCAATTTAGCTTTCGTGGCCTTAGCCTCGTTCTCATCTTCCTTCATTCTCTTTTTGGATTCTTCAAATGATGCTTTAGCTTCAGCCAATTCTTTTCGTAAGGCTGCGTTCGAATTCTCCAGTTCTTTCGCCTTCTTCAAGATGGCTTCGACATATCTTTGTTGGAAGATGGCATACTCCAGAGTCTAATACGACAAATGCAAAAAAAAAATGAACAATTTCACTATGAAGATTTGTGAATACAAAATCCGTACCTCGTAATTTCGAGCAACGGCTCTCTTTGCAGCCTCCAGTTGTCCCAATGTCAGCATTCGAAATTCATCTTCCTCTAAAAGCAATCCATCGGCGAAGTTGGATAGACTGGAGGGATCCGACATAACTGCCGTGCTCCTTGGGATCTTAATGATTACATTTTCTGGGTCCTCCTCAATATCCGGCAATTGTTTCCTCTTCTTCGAAGAATGTCCGGATCCAGTCGACGTCTTGCGACCTGTTTCGGATGGTAGTATGGCTGGAGTATCATTCCTTGAGGGTTGAGACTCGGGGACAATCTCAATTTCCTTCCCCTTGGATTTATTCTTCTTCCTCTGTTCCAGCATTTCTTCCACTGATGGTAGTCTGAATTGACTCATTCTTTGCACCGTGCACAAATTTTCCTCCGGGGTTAGAATCTGCAAAAAGAAACTCCATTCGTATAAGATCTGACACGCCCAGGTAATGAGTACGATTGTCAGTATATGGTTTGTCAGAGGCAAAGGGATACCTTCGGGATAGAAAACTTCTCTCCACAGCGGTGTCAACCTTAACCTTTTCTCCGCCAACACCACCCTCCAATTCCTATCAGACGGAGGAAGGCTCAGAATATAGTTTGTTTTGCTACGACCCCAGGCGTCACGTCAAAGCTACGATTGCGGTTTGAGCCTACAAAAGAAACAGGAAAAGAACGTCAGAGGCACATTAAGTCTACAAGCAAGAAAAGAATGTAACCAACACTCACTCGTAATTTCCCAACACTCGGGAATTCTACCAGACCCAGTCGACCCGAACACACCTTCTCTCCTTACAAAAAAGTAAGTCTTTTGCGAACCCCATCTATCATTTGTAGTCAGCTCAGAAATCAAATGTTCTCTCTTTTGTCGAAGGAACAAGTGGTATCTCCTTTTCTCCACTACATGTTCCTTTATATAGTAAGTGTAGAGTAAGTCCTTCACTCCAAATCTGATTCCCAATTCATATGCTAAAACCTCAACCGACATCAGGACTTTCCATGTGTTTGGCATAAGTTAAGAATGGGCTATTTCATAATGATCTAATACTTCCCACATAAGGTTTGGAATTGGGAACCTAAACCAGTCTGCAAAGGGACGTTCATAGAACCCAATCCACCCGGAAATCCTATAGTCAATTCGTTCTTTCGAAGAAGGCAACCTAACTTGAACCGACTCAGGGAACCTGTACTTTATTTTTATCTCCCTCATGGCTCTCTCAGTTACACTACATTGAGGGTTTTTAGTCAGAAGATTGGTTGGTTCACTTGTGCTGGGTTCGCTCGACTCGGCAGGAACAGATCGCAGAGGTGTCACGTCTTTAGGAATACCAACTGGAGCCTCCATTGATGCGACAATCGACACATCTTCATCACCCCTAACTTGAGTATCCCTGCCATACATACTATAAGGGGAGATGACTTGCAAGGGCGAACCTACATATATCTCCAGCGATGAATCACTTAAGCTCGAACGACCTTCAGACGACATATCAGTTCACTCTACAAACAACGAATCAACCTAAAACCAGTATGACAGGAGATCAAACCTAGGCTTCACACAAACACAATCCTAAAAAAACCCTAATCAAATTGAAGATCAAAGCCTTAACCATAGCCAAGAACAGGTTGAATATACCCTTTGAACAAATTGAAGATTTTAAGAACATGAAGAAAGGAAAGAAGAATACCTTAAAATTCGAGGAGAGCCCTTCAACCTTCGAATCTAGAGAAGATATTGCGAATGAAATAAATGAGACCCCTCAAGGCCTCTTATACCTTTCCTCACAATGACTCTCATTTTCCCGCCCAAATGGCCTCGAAAACAATGCATCATTTATTGCAAGTGAGGAAATCAAAGGGAACTAGAGACACTCAGCACCAAATAAAGTATTGTCAACTGGAATCCCAAGCAACTTTGATGCAAGTCGAATTAAGGACCATTCCTCTGGTCCAGTCGACATGAAGGCTCGATTTGGTCCATTTTTTATACCAAACAAGTGAATGTCTTTCTGGCCCTCATCAGGTCCAGTTGACGGGATCACCTCTCAAGCAGCTCAGAATAGAGTCAATTGTTAGTTCTTTGACCTTCCTCTGGTCCAGTCGACATGTAGGCTCGGTTTGGTCCCTCTTTGATACCAAACGAGTAAATGTCTTTCTGGCCCTCATTAGGTCCAGTCGACGGGATCACCTCCCAAGCGGCTCATAATAGAATCAAGTGTTAGTTTTTTGACCTTCCTCTGGTCCAGTCGACATGTAGACTCGATTTGGTCCCTCTTTGATACCAAATGAGTGAATGTCTTTCTGGTCCTCATCAGGTCCAGTCGACGGGATCACCTCCCAAGTGGCTTGTAATAGAGTCAAGTGTTAGTTCTTTGACCTTTGCTCTGGTCCAGTCGACATGTAGGCTCGGTTTGGTCCCTCTTTGATACCAAACGAGTAAATGTCTTCCTGGCCCTCATTAGGTCCAGTCGACGGGATCACCTCCCAAGCGACTCATAATAGAGTCAAGTGTTAGTTCTTTGACCTTCATCTGGTCCAGTCGACATGTAGGCTCGATTTGGTCCCTCTTTGATACCAAATGAGTGAATGTCTTCCTGGCCCTCATCAGGTCCAGTCGACGGGATCACCTCTCAAGTGGCTCGTAATAGAGTCAAGTTTTAGTTCTTTGACCTTCCTCTGGTCCAGTCGACATGTAGGCTCGGTTTGGTCCCTCTTCGATACCAAACGAGTGAATGTCTTTCTGGTCCTCATCAGGTCCAGTCGACAGGATCACCTCCCAAGTGGCTCATAATAGAGTTAAGTGTTAGTTCTTTGACCTTCCTCTGGTCCATTCGATATGTAGGCTCGGTTTGGTCCCTCTTTGATACCAAACGAGTAAATGTCTTACTGGCCCTCATCAGGTCCAGTCGACGAGATCACTTCCCAAGTGGCTCATAATAGAGTCAAGTGTTAGTTCTTTGACCTTCCTCTGGTCCAGTTGACATGTAGGCTCAGTTTGGTCCTTCTTTGGTATCAAACAAGTGAATGTCTTCCTAGCCTCATCAGGTCCAGTCGACGGGAATACTCCCCAATTGGCTCGTAAGGGAGTCAAGTTTGGTCAATAGATATTTTTCTGGTCCAGACGACACGTAGACCCGGTTAGGTCCCTCTCATGAACCAAACGAGCAACCGATCTCTTTACCATCATCAGACAAGTTAAAAGCTTGGTTCATACTCGACTTAAACGACCCGAAGGCTCCAATAGCCATCTGACCAGACGAATGAAGCCCATCCAAGTACCTCACACGAAATTGTCGACTGAGGCGAGACCAAGCAAGAAGAAAACTTGGACCACATTCCATCCTAACATCGAGACAGTTACGGTCTTCAACAAAGCCTCCAAGTCATGACCAGAGACAATATCTACTTACTTCCACTAGGGACATCTCCCTTGTCCAGACGACACTTAACTCGCTCGATTGCGATTTGATTCGGGCCACAAAGACCCTCATAGCTCGATTCAGACGACACGACTAGCGAAATACTCTCCAAGCCAAGTACTCATTGACTTAAAGAGTATGAGACAAACTGTACGGGCCAAATTTGGTCCAAGGGCAATTTCGACCTTTTGCTCAAGGACCACTACTGGATGCACCCTCGAAACCCCCTAACCAAACCCCAAAGATGTAATGTAGGCCCGGGCCCAATGAGCACCAACACCCGTAACCGAAGGACCATCCAAAGACCAATCCACGTAATGCCCAGGCTCATGATCACAAACCAGCCGTTCCAACCTACAACGGACAAAAGCAGTAAATATCCCTCATGAAGTCGACCGTTACCGAGACTCAACGGAAGAGTGATCAAGTGCAATTAAAGACATACCCCCCATGTGGGTATATAAAAAAGGAGGCTTCATGTGGAAAGGGGATTCGACTTCAAGCTCTATTAATCTCAACTCAGTAATATTCTCTCCATAGCTCTCCTCACCTCCCACCTACCGCCCTCACGGTAACCCACGGGGATCAAGGTAACATCTGACCTTTGTCCCTTGTTCTACGACTTTAGCACCTCATTTCGATCACTGACTTGGGCGTCGGAGTGCCTACGGCATCCACCACACCGGTGGGTAGACCCTCCCCACTCACCCTACCTCTTTGTTTTGCAGGATCGCCAGTGCCCCTCTCAACGAAATCTCGATTGTAGACGTCGGGGGAAACCAGCGTCTACAAATAACAAAATAACAAATCCTAATTCTAATAGCCTCTCGAGATGCCCAATCTATTTTATAATCGATATCAAACCCATAATTGACTTTCGCTTTAGTCTCAATTTCAATTGGCTTCAAATATGGGTTTGAGCATATTTTCTCCGTAATCAAAGAAGACACAACAGATGATGCCATCAGATTGCTCTTTGGTAAGTGAACCCTCAGCCCTCCCTTCACAACTGTACTACCATTGTAATCTTTAAAAGAAAAGGTTTCCTTATATCATTATATAACAATATATAGTACTATTCTTGTTATGTTCATTCATTGTAGATATAAAGATATTTACATCAAACTAAGGGAGTTAATATTCTATATGATAGAATTATTCTATTATTAGAACCTTGTATTAATAAGAAAAAAGACTCGAGAATATTTATCATAATGATATAGTTGCAATGGGTTGCAATAAAGTATTAAAAAATGTCATTATTCAATATATTCTCAAAAGCATTCTCGATCCAATACCGACATGGGTCGATTGGTAAACGATTGGACTAGCATATAGTTTATATACGATTAACTATGTGGTTGATCTTAGCTGATTATGAACTTGTGTGAAGTTCATATAGAACACATGGGTTTTCAGTATGAGATTGGATATTGGACTAACTCACTAAAAACACCTAATAGATAAAATCATCTAGTTGTCAATAGGTGGTGTTCATGAGTTGAGTAATATATGTAATCATTTGACTCGAGGCGACACAATACTCATGAGTGATCCACCATTATTATATTACAAGCATATCACATACCTTTCATAATATGATCATTGACTATTGTTAGTTATGGTCCGATGCTCATAGAGGTCGGGGTTCGTTGACAGGATCCATCTCCATAGATGAATGGGCTTTATATCCCGATATTTTGAGATAGTGTTACAGAAATATTTTGATCAAAAATAACTTCAGAAATCATTTCCATATATAGAACAACATTTGAAATTATCTTCTATAAATTGTTTAGTTCAGAATCACTGATATGGAGTTGTGGTTATGATTGAGCTTGCAAATACTTGACGGTTGTCGGTTGATATCTGTCTCTGCTCTTTTGAATATTGGATGACAAAAGGATTATATACACAGATATATTTGACCTCAACTTGCATGGTTTAATGCACCATCTTGTTTACCCGTGATATTTAGGTGGGCAGTCATACAATATCATGTGTACTAAGGTAATAATGAATCAATTATTGATTAATGAGATTAGATGAATAATTATTATACAATAATCACTATTCATGATAAATGATTTATGGTCAAATTATTCAATCTGAGTAACTTATCAGATAAGCGGCAGGTTTTGAATGGATCACATGTTAATTATTAACGTGTGTTTGTGTTTTGTTTATTAAATATTTGAGAAATATCTCTATTGACTTGGTTGGGTTATAAGAATAAAATTCAAGTTTTGAATTTTTTATATTGGCAACTTGCTAATTAGGTAGCAAGTCATGTTGCTTTAAAACAAAAACAAGACACTCATCTCTCACACAACGAAACACTCACGTTTCTAGTTCAACACCATAATAGCTAAAATTGAATCTTCTTCAATTGTTCAAGAGACATCAAACAAGCAAAGGAACCAGAAATAAGATTGAATCAAGTGTTGATTATTGACAACAAACAAACCATAACCAATTCCAACTCCATCCAAGTGTTAGCTTGAAATTCCAAATCAATCATTGTTTAAAAAACTTCTGATAATACGAGATATGAATTTCGAAATTAGTTGAAGTATGTGTAAATTGATCCGAACATTCGAAAATAAAAAAAAAAAACTTTTGATAGCAACCATGGAGCTGACAAGTCTATCTTCTACCAAAAAAATAAAAACAATTTGATAAAAAGGATGAACAAGAATGAAAAAGACGAAAAGAATTAATAATTAAATATGAGCAAAAGATTACTTGTGAAAATTGAATAAATGACAACTAAGAATGGAAGAGGCAACTAACATATTCAATCGTGAAATTAAGAAGAAATAAATGAAAATGAGAAATAAATATGATCAAAGGTGACTTATGAATTATGATAGAGGTTTATATTTAATTAGGAAGAAATTAAAAAAATTAAAATCAATTAAATGTTTTTTTTTTAGGAATTAGAGAGGACTTTTTAATAATTTTGTAAATAAAATTTGGATTTTTAATGTAATAGACTCAAATACCCTCACGGGTAGACCCGGCCAAGATTCCGGTTCGGAACCGGACGATTCCGGTTCCAACCGGTTCCGGAACCGAACCGGAACTTGACTGGTTCGGTTAGGATTCTCACTCTGACCGAACCGGTTGGAACCGAAAGTAAAAAAAAAAAATTTATTTACTTGGAACCGTAAGGTTCCACAAGTAAATCTCAATTTTTTTTATTAATAATAATGAGGTTTAAAATTGCAATACTAAAACATGAATGTCCACATCCTTTTTATAACCAACTATTGGTTATTGACTTCTTCATATAAGTGATGTGGGACACAATAGCCAAATAACAAATATCACACGTCGCTTATGAAGAAAGCACTAGCTAAGAGTTAACTATAAAAAAGATTTTATGTTAAAAGAATTTTATAAAAAAAGATTTTATAAAAATAATGTGATAGTTTGAAAAAACATCACGATTAAATTTTTTTTCTATTTTTTAAAATTTATTATTAAAATTAAAAAAAAAAAAACGGAAGGGGAACCGTAACCGACCGGTTCGATTCCAATTCGGTTTACGGTTCCGGTTCCACTTAAGTGTGGAACCGGGAACCGAACCGAACTGGCGGCCGGGTCTACTCACTGGGACAGTTCGCACACGTGTCACGCTCAAAAGGACCCCACTCACCCGCTGCGTGGCTTCTCTCAAGAGCCTTCAGATTCTGCAGCGAAAGCAAAACATCTCCTTCCCTTCACGCCACTGGTGAGAATCCAAATACACGCGCGTGCTCATTCAGCGCTCGACCTTTTATTTTTAATTTAATGAAAGTTACTAATTTTGGAATCTGTATCATACTCTTCTAGATCTAGATCAGGAGCAGCGAGGCTATCTTTGACCGACAGTTCTCGGAGGAATCGGAGGCGGCGCCGATGGTGGAGCCGCGGGAGAAGTCGCGGAGCTCTTCTTCCTCGAGCTCCAGTGAAGTTTCTGTGAAGCTTGAGCTCGAAACTGGCGGTGGAAGTACCAGCGAAGCTAAAGAAGTTTATAGCAGAGGGACCAGTGCTAGTGGCAGTGCCGTAAATAATGGAAATGATGAGTCCTCAGGTCAGTTGATTCTTTTTTCTGCTAATTGTAAATATTCTTATTATTATGGTTTGCAAGTCGAAACTTGAACTTCAAATGTTAAGATTGCGCTTGTAAGAATAATTGGCGACAGGACCTATAGAGATTCGTTGATTGTGTTTAGTATAGCTTCGAGTATATTATAATCTTATTGTTTGGTTCTTGTAGGAGATTCTATCAGAGCTGTTCCGAGTATTCCTAGGACAAATAGTTATCCGGCGGAGGTGTTAAGCAGCAAAAAGTTGGAATCAACTTCAAGTCAGCTGAGGTTAGAAAGAGCAAAAACTGAGACTCATAGACCGCGTGCTATACTTGCGGAACAGGCCGCTCAAATTTTTGACAACAAGATTCCTGTCCAGCAGAAGGTATGACTCGTTACCAATGTCTATGAAGCATTTTGTTCGCACATTGTTTGTGATGGTTTTTGCTAGCTTAATTAGAAATCTTTGTTACCGTTGTTGAACTTCATATAATATTGGGTTAGGTTACAATTACAAGACATCGTGAATTTTCCTTTTTATAAGAACTCTTTGAATTCTGTGAATATTTCTGCAGTATGGTTAATTTTGCAAGTTTTTCATAACTCATTATTCTGTGAATATTTCTACTGTGTCTAGGACATTTTTTATGATTGGATTTTGATAGAAGACTATAATGACCTGCTATAGGGTTTATTTAATGCCTGGTTTCTGCATAGAGAAGTTCATTTGAGGGCTGATTTTCTGCAATATCTGTTTTAACTAGTAAGATGGTGGTTATATATAATATCACTTCAGGGGATGTAGTGATATTCCTTAAATGTAATGCTAGAAACATTTCTGAGTTATTTTTTCTTTGGTCATTTGAAATGATGGTCGTGTGTATTATAGATTTGGTTTGATCTATATGCGTGGCTATAATAAATCGTCTTTCTACTTGAACTGTTAAAAATGAAGCTCACTCCGGCATTGCCCATCTTATACCTCCTCTTATCATGATGACTATTATAATTGTTGTTGTGGTTGTTGCCCGTAATTATTATCGTAGCAGTCAGTCCTCTTCATATCACTGCCATTATTTTCCTGACATGTTTGCCTGTGGATTATATAGAACGTTTAAAATCTTGCAGATCCAGTTGTTGAATAGAATAGCTACTGTGAAAGATGATGGAACTGTAGAATTTGAAGTTCCTGGAGATATTGGACCCCATGACCTTGGTACTGCATCTCAAGATGTATGTTCTGAATTTACTCATGATGAGCCCCTTGATGCAGCAGATCTTCAGTACATACCACCATTGCAAATAGTAATGCTTATTGTTGGCACACGTGGTGATGTGCAGCCTTTTGTTGCAATTGGCAAACGTTTGCAGGTTAGAAGCTTATCCTTCCATTCAAATTTTCCCTGTTTTTCTTGTTTTAGTACTATTTGCAGATATTTCGTCATCTGACGTTTGTAATTCGAGATGTTAGTTCTTGTAATTCTACTCAATATTTTTTAATAACGCAATATTGGCAATGACTCTTTGGATTAGTGTTATGTTTGGAGAAGCATTATGTAAATGCAAAAGATAGGCATCTTTTTACAGCTTTGACCTCTTTTTTCTTGCTATGGCGTGATTTTTTAATTTTTGAACTTTTTCATGGTTAAAATCTATGCTTATTTCTTGTCAATGGAGAGAAGCATGAAAATTTTGAAATTTGAAATTTTATACTTGGCAGCAGTTGAAGAAATTATGTATGGATTCAATATTTACCAGATATGTGCATGCAGGACTATGGCCACCGCGTTAGATTAGCAAGTCATTCAAATTTCAAAGATTTTGTCCTGACTGCGGGGTTGGAGTTCTATCCTCTAGGTGGAGATCGGAAAGTTCTT
>SKCR01017534.1:0-44105 GCA_019454045.1 Zanthoxylum bungeanum | reverse complement strand
TGCTACACAACACAAGCTTCAACAAACTAAATAAATTTCAAATACAGCCACCAAATTGATACGGAAATCACTCGTCAGTCAACATAAAAGCTAATTTCCTGAATCTTAAAACCCTAAATTATCCTAAAACAGAAGATCCTCATAACTGATAAACAGTTACTAAAAGCCAAACCCTAAATTAACCAAAATTTCCACTTCTGTAATGAACCTCCAGCTAAACACAAAACATACAAATGAAAATCACTAATTAAATATTCTACTCGCTTAGCTTAACAGACATAATAGTCCTCGTTTCGACTTATAATAAATCGAAGTCAAAACAGATAATGTGAAAGCTCATTCAAGAGAGACGGCGAGTAAAGTTAATGACCTCATTAATTTTTTTTTAAGAGAGAAAAAATAATAAAAATAAAAGCTAAGCTCAATTCCAGTTGCTAGGAACCACTTGGATCTAACGCATTAAATGCGCGCACAGATCGACTCTAGAGAATCGATCTGTTTCAATTCAATGAACCCAAAGCATATCCAAATTTTTGTATTTACTTTGTTGTTGCCGTTCTTCATTCAGATTTGCTTCTTTCCTCTGTTACCAAGCTTTCGTTTTCTCTCTGCTCTGTGATTTTTCTTCTCTTTCCTTTTTGGCGTTTTTTTTTTTTTTGGGCTTCATTTAATATTTTACTTAAATATTAAATGCTGTTTCCATTCGACCATTCGATTTGTATTTTCATAAATATTTATACTTAAGAATCTAAAATAATGAAAGCTTGGATTAATAAATGTTCAGACACTAACTATTTTACTAACTTTCAATTATCTTAATGTGTTATTATCAGATTTTTGCCGTATTGATATTAATTAATATTGGTATCCTTTTACCCTTTTTTTTTTTTTTTTTTTAATTTAGCCTCGATTCTCTTAAATGTCATTTGTGAGAGCACGTCTCTTGTCGTTATTATATAATTTAAACTAATTTTCCTTGTCCCAAATTCAGCACCACTCACACACACTCCTAACACAATACCACAACTTCTATTTAAAAACCAAACTAAACCCTAACTCTATATGTGTATTTTACCGTGAAACAAAGGGAATGGTGAGTAGAGTGTTCTAGGGTAGAAAGAAGGATGTGAGGGCAGTTCTCAATGACAGTGAATAGTTAGAGAGAGAAACAAAATCAGTAGAGAGAGAAAGTAGGCGCACATAGAGAGATAGGCTTGTTCGACTTCTTTCATCTATCTTTTCCAGCGTGTGACCACATTTGGAGAATCCTCTCGACGAGACGAAGTGAACGCCACTGGTCTGACGCCGAGATTCCGTCGCACGCGCCGTCATGCTAAATCTCACCTCTCGGATTAGAATCTTCCCCTCATCAAGATACGCAGAATGGACACTTTGGTCGCCCATATCGAACCCTCGGTTGTCGTGAAATGAGCCAAAAATATGAGTTATCATTGTTTTATCATTCATCGATAAACACCGTGCATCAACCATCACCACCACCATAATTGTGATCCTTGTGATGTATATTGTCCATTGATCACCTCGTTGTGGAATTTGGAAGTCATTGGAGTTCGGTACGTTATTGTTACAGTTTTGGGGTGTAAATGTAAAGTTTTGAAAATCTTAGATGAAATTATAAATTTGGCATAATTAATATACAAATTTGTAAATTCTGACTTCTTGGGGTAAATATGTGATATTTACGAGTTGTATGACTAAATTGACAAAGTAGAGAAGTTTCGGGGCAAAATTTAAAAATTTAAAAGTTTGGGGGTAATCATAATTTTAGTAAAACATAGGGACATGATCATAATTTTATATTTTTTCATATCTTAGCGAGGACATATAGATATAGAGAATTTTACGTGGATTGAGGTAAATACAATGCATAATGATTCTGACAAGAACTCACTTGGGTTGGAAACCAAGCAAACCCCCAAGCATCTTTCTCAAAACCCCAAGAACTTTGAATACTGATTTTGTAGGAACAAAACCCAACCAAGATCAGCCCCTAACCACCATGAAACTCACGTCCATGATAACCACAAGCATGAAATCAGATTGTATTTTGCTAGCAATGGAGACGCCACTAAGTTGCCAAGCTTAGATAAGTCAAATTGAACTTGAAAAGGGGAATCCCTCCCTCAACAAGGTTTTGGCCATAGCCATGGAAAGCTCAAGCTTTTCTCTCTTTCAAAATTCTGTATATTACGTTGGTTTGTCTCCAAAATACAAAGAAGAGTCATATAATAAGGGTTACAAAAGAGTAAAAAGGCTAAAATGACCCTAGAGCTAAAATTACCAAAAGCCCTAAGTCAAGTACCTCAACCACGACCATTAAGGTCCTTTTGCACCTAAATAAACTTAAAACAAAGATTAGAAGCTAATCTCACTTAAGCTAATTGAGGTGCTTACATGCTATAGTAAATTGACGTGCTTCCGGCTAAGTACAGATCTAAGCATAATTAAGCCTAATGGCATAGTCAACCATGCTAATTACATCATAAATAATGTCAAAATGTCGAGCACAAATGACAAAAATGCCCCTATTTGGCCGAATTCAACATAGTCCCAAAATGGGTGAAATCGGGTCAAAAGGGTGCTGGTGCTGAAGCTGCTCTGCTATGCTTCAGTCTGAGCTGATCTGGGTCAAATGAAATAGCTTGGGGACCTCTCTGGTTATGCCCATATGTGTCTTTGGTGTGCACTTGACTTGGTTGCTGCAACTGGTCACATAGCTCTGAGCTAGTCCCGCAAAGGCCTCTCCGATCTTCATTGCTCTTTGGCGTGTGATTGGACCTGTTGGCAACTGCATGGGTTCCTCCAAGTTGTTAGCTGCATCATGTAATGTCTCTGGTGTGGTTGGACTCATGTCAATCCCTCCTTGTTGAAAAGGATTCGACCTCGAATATGAACTTCCATCAAAATGAGTTAAGTCATAAACATTAAAAGTAGCAGATACGTTATACTTACCTTGCAAATCCATCTTATATGCATTGTCGTTAATCCTTTCCAAGACTTGAAATGGACCATCACATCCTAGTTGCAACTTGGATCTTTTCCTCTTGCATATAAAGCCACACCCAATTGCCGGGGTCATACACAATGCGTTGGAAACCTATTATTCTCACCAACTCCGCCTTTCCCTTATCATTCATACTCCCAAGCTTAATAACACTCAAAGATAACAAATCCATAGGAGTTAAAGAATTAGAATCATAAGCAATCTCATAAGGCAAGTAAAAACTAGAAGGATGAATGCATCTATTATATGCAAACTCTGGCCCCGCTATTGCGTCTGTGATCTTCTTAGCTCTTTGGCGTGTGATTGGGCCTGTTGGCAATTGCAAAGGCTCTAATGTTCCTTGGGTGACTGCATTCATGTCAAATGTGTTCCCTTGGATCATGTCAGATTCCCTTAACATAATTATTTGATGTTTGATATATAAGTTTATATAATATAATATAAATATATTTATACATATATGTGTGAAAGTTACATTGAGTTATTGATAACATGATAATTGTATGTTTGTATTATGAGTCGAAGTGTTTGAGTATTCCATGATTTTTTAGATGAGATTGATGGAGGAGTGCGAAGATGTGTGTTGCATCGGATGATGTGTGTTATTATTGTTATGTTTCCGGGTTTAGTATAGAGGTGGTCGGAGATGCAAGGTTATGTGAGGTTAGCATAGGCTTGTGGTTCAGTCCCCATCTTACACATTTATGCGAGGTATATGGTGGAAAACCTTGAAAGAGATGTGATACTCTTCCAATGATTTCAATCCACTATTGTACCGAATCTGGTAAGCAAATTTTATTTGGTTGATGTTTATATTGTTATGAGCATGATTTAAGTGTGATGGTGATTATATAGTAAATGTTATCCTCTCGGAGATACTACTGGCAGGTGACAGGTCAACATATCACCCTCACCCCCTAACTTACTAATTGATTAACTGAACTATTGATCGGTGGTAATCACACACGTAACGCAAGCGCACGTATCGCTCAAGTAGTATAAAATATCGATCCCACGATGACTTAATTTCTACTATTGTTATTAATTATTGCTGCTAAATGTTTACAAGTATCTAGTTGAAATGAAAAGGGAATGATTGCTTGATTGATTGGTTGAATGTGGATTTGCTAAATAAATAAATAAATAAAAATATAAAATGAAACAAAGGAAATTAATAATAAAGAAAACAAACATCTTGTGATTCCACACAATATTATTCTAATGATGAATTGATTCTCTTATATATGCGTAATAAATCAGTTTGTTAACCTGGAACACGAAGATATGTAAAAGCCTTTATCGATGGTCAGATGCAAACACCCAAAATAACCCAATTAACTATATGTCTATGTTAACCAAGTTATCCGAATTCATTAAGTTCAAGTTCCAATTGTGGCTATCTACGCCTGACAGGTATATGTATATCCTGGAAGGAAATCTCCCTAAGGGAAATCTACCCTAAGGTGAGATCGTGAGCTATTGAATTTAAGGCTGAAACCTAAAATTCCTTCGTCAAGTTCATTTTAAGTTTACCACATCAATCTTATTGATGATCAGACAATAAGAAGTATTAAGCTTAAGATTCAATAAACAAACCAAAGCATTAAACATAATATAAAGAAAATCAATTATTAAACTTGTGAATATTTTGCTTAATCACTTCCCTAGATTAAAAATAAAATGTTGGGGTTAGAGGATCCACCTTTAATATTTCAAATGTAGAAATCTCACTTTATTATAATATATAAATTGTCAGTGTTACCCAACTAAGTCAAACCAGCCATAAAGGCAGTGTTATTATTTGTCCATAAGCCAGCCATATAGGCGGTAATTAGCTGTCACCTAAAGACCGACCATATAGGCGGTGTCATATTATGTCAAATAAATAAAACCAGCCATTAAGGCGGTATCAACTTTAATCCATATTATTAAATTACAATTTCCATATTATAAATTAAGTGAGATTAATCTACATTATCATATTAAAGATTTCACCTTTCCCCCAGCGGAAATTAACTACTAAACATAAAAGAAAGTAAAAACACACAAACTATTATTACTAAAAATAAAAATACATAATTAAAATAAAGAAAATAAACACACAAGATACAATCCTCAAGTTCCTTAATAGAAACCTCAAGGAAAGTATCAAATTATACAAATGAAATGGCTTGGTATTTATAGGCAAAATTTTGTCTCCACCAATTTCTCCACCAAACATGGCACAAAACATGGCACCAAATCCTCCAACAAACATGCTTGCATGTTTGGTGGAAGTTTGACCATTTCCAATTTTTTTTTTTTTTTTTGAAAATGACTTTAATAATTACACATAACGCAATTTCAAATTTTTCATCAATTTCGGTCATGAAAAATTCAGAATTCGAAATTCCTATAAACGTCAAAGTTGTAGATTTTTGAGTCTTCTTTCATCTGGAACTTGAATCACCTCAATCTGATATCGGCGTAACAAGTTATGGCCAACATGCGAAAATTACTTAAAGTTGAAATTTCCGAAATTGTACTTCGTTAGAACGTCATTTCAAGTTTCCAACTTCCAAAAACCAAATGTCAAGTCCAGTTTTTGCCCTTATTTGTTCCACATTAGTCCTGATTGATTCCATTGAGTCCCGATTTTATTTTATCTGTAAAATAAACTAAAACACATCAAAACGTTCATAAAACCAGAGAAATTATACAAAATATTAGGTCAAAGGGGCGGTAAATATTGATATATTTTCCGCTCATCACACCCCCAAACCTAACATTTTGCTAGTCCTCAAGCAAAACAAATGAAATAAAATGAAATAAACAATTAAAACTAAATTAATCTAAACCACTTTCGTATGGATCACGGTTGCATTTAGCGTATGCAATAAGCTTTTAAACCCCTAGGTGTCCCTAGTGGACGAGTTATAGCCTTGTGAGGGTTTACAGCGACGATACCCACAAATGTTAATGAAATGCACACAAAATCAAAAGGACAGAAGAAACAAAATAAACAAGTTAGTAACTAAACAAGTGAAATTTCTTATCTAAGTTAGTAGTTGTTTTCTTTCTTTCTAAATTACTAAATAAGTAAATTCTCCTATGCTTTTTACCATTCTCCATATACACAGCTAACAAGGTATTAATCAATCCATTGTGCTCACAATATTCATAAGTGCAGTTGAAAAGAGAATAATATTTTTGTCCTAAAGTCATATCAGAATTCACACCTTTTTGGAAATGGAATTTTTATTTTTCTCATTTTTTTTCTCATTTTTTTACAACACCTTCAATCATTGTAGCGAGCTTTGGGCCAGTGACTCCCAAACCAGTTGGCTTTAGGGCACTAGGTGTTAAGACACCCCGACAGACTTAATTACTCGGATCTCAGATGTTAAAAGCTCTACCGTTTGACGCGAACAATCAATGCTTACTGAGGCAAGATGTCCGGTTATTAAGTAGAAACTTTATTATTATTAACTCAGGCTTTTACCGATTAACGCGAACAATCACTGCTTACTGAGGCATGACGTCCGGTTACTAAGTAAAAGCATGGTTAATTATTTATATACACTTTTTTTTTGTTTTTTTTTTGTTTTTGGTTTTTTTTTTTTGAAATTTCATCGCTTCTAGGTGCTACTTCCAACAAACTAGAGCACTGAATATTACAAACTTTTCACTTACAACTCATGTGCATATGTTACCATGTATGTTGATAATACTTGTCAAATGAGCATATGAAGATCAAATTTAGTCAATATTATAGAGAATTTACAAATTTAAATAATTTAAAAAGAAATAAACGAAAATTAACTTGTTACGAATTAAGTTGAGATACGTCTCAGGAGCGGAAACTCCTTACTCAGCTATCTCAAAACTACAATTTCACTTGGTTAGTCAAAATAAAATTAAGAAAAAATAACAAAAAATAAACACAACAAAAAATACAACAAAGAAAAACAAACTAGACATCAAAAGGAAAAAAAAATAACAACAACAACAAAAGAAAACTAAAAACAAACTAATCAACTATGTAAAAATGACAAAACATAACAAAGAAAAATAAAAACAAACTCAAAACACAACAAAGAAAAATAAAAACAAACTAGTCAACTATCCTATCCCCCCAACCTAATTGAGACATTGTCTCCAATGTCTTAAAAAGAAGAAGAAAAGTTTAGAAAACACCAACTGGTTAGAAGAACAAGCATTAAAAAAAACAAAACATGTAGGAAATAACAAGATGGAACATGCAATAATCACCCCCAAACCTAAATTTAGCATTATCCCCAAAGCAATACAAAACAAAGTAAAAAAAAAAAAAAGGAACAACACTACCGTGCAAATTGCTTGATTTGTTAGACATCATTCCTTGATGGTTCATGTTTTTACTGGTAGATTGGTTTGCTTTGTTTTAAATGCTCCGTCTGTGTTTTTTTCCTACAAAAAATAACACAAAAAATTAAAAATGCTACAACAAGTGTACACAAAATACGAAAACAGAAATTACAATAATAAAAATTGCATGGGTTGCCTCCCTACTAGCACTAAATTTTACGTCTTCAGCTAGACGTGTCTGAAGTCCATCCGTCAAGGAGGTTTCAGCGTGGTTTTGGACGTCCGAGTGATGACAATCCCATGTGCGTTGCTTTTGAAGGGTCTCTTCCAACGATGAGGTGGCCAAAAGAATTTTGTCTCATTCAATGCTCGTGCCACCTTCTTGAATTTTATTGCACCAGTAGTTCTTGAAAGGAAAGAAAGAAAATTAGGATGTCTCGTATGATGCTTGACTTTGAATGGTTATTCAATTCTGTCAAGCTTCTGGGCGGTGTCCTCGATATGTACTCCCCAATACAGTGATGTTTCACTTGAAGTCATGGGATTTTCAATGTGGTCAGACATTTTCTATTCCATTTGCTCTACTTCTTGCTCCACTTTTTCATCACAGATGTATTTTGACATTTCCTCGTTCAGCTCTTCTTCAAATATCTGTGCAATGCATGCTCCAAGATCTTCATTTTGAGGATGCAGAGTTTCATCATCACTTGTTGGTGTAGTTAGTACAGACAGCTCTGCTACTTGTTCCTCCTCAGAGACCGAAGAATGATCAAGATCAAATTGAGATTCTGCTTGTTCGGGCTCCTGAACTAATACCTCTACCCCAGCCTCCTCACCTGTTAAGGTGTCAACATGAAACTCTTGGTATTCGAAGGCTTCACCAGTGTTATTTGAATTTGCTCTGTGGGGTATGTAGTTCTAGTTGTTGATTAATTGTCTCAATTCATTTATCAGCCTCTGTAAGGTTTTTATTTGACTCTGAAATGTTGCATCCAGTTTAGCTTCCTGTTTCTCAAGCCTGTTCATCAACTGTTTTCCCACTGATGGTTCTAGTCCTTGAAGATCATAGGTTGATAGTGGATAAGATGGAAAATGTGGTTTAGTGAAATATGATGGTTCATTATATGAAGGTCTTGTTGGAGTTTCTACGGTCCCGAGGATCGATTATCAAGCAAGAAACAACATGCGAATACATTCAAGGAAGTCGCGGAATACTCACAATGATCAGTTGAGCGATACGACGAATAACAAAACTTTTCTTGGCCCTCCTTGAGTGCTCGGCAGTGGCAGTTTTGGTGTCCTCCAAGGCTCTCGCCAGTCCACTGTTTTGCCTCTCCAAAAATCGGTCCAAGCTCCAAGCTTTTGGGTGATGATTCCAAGCTCACATGTGTGGTTCCCTATCACCTTCGCAAAACTCAAATGGTGTGCTAGCACTTAGGAACTTTGCTACAAAAATCCTTATCTTCTCCATGGTTCTCGGTGAAACCATAAAGTTTTTGGAGGAGAAAAACTGCCCTTTGGGCGAGAGAGAGATGAGAGGAAAGAGAGAAGAAAAAAATGTGTTGGTTAATTGATTTCTAAAATCAATTAAAACATATACCAAAAATTTGAATTTCAAAAAGTCAAAAGGTACAAGCTTTAATGCTCCCAACAACCACCATCAATCAAAGTGACAAGTTGTCAAATCACTCAAAGTGACTAGACATCACATCAATCGATTGACTAGTGATTTGACGCTAGATGTGAATTGTGGGCCGCACTTTAATTCGCAAAGCGAGTGTGCCCGCAAACACTCCCGGGCTCGGGTTCGCTAATTCCAAATTAACGAATTTTCCGTTGCGACGTAATTAAATAATTATGCCTAGCAAAATCACTATTTATGTCGCTGACGAATTAATTCTAAATTAACTCGTTCGCCCGAATTAAAATCTAATTTCAATTCCGCATCGAAATCCAATTTCGTATAATATATCGAATATATTATTTTATCGACTAATTCCAAATTAATCGTTATCTCTCTTTATATGATATTTTATCCCAGATAAAATATCTCCGCAATTAATCCAGATTAATTTTCTCTCTTATCTAATTAATCCCAGATCAATAAAGTGTGAGTCATACGTCATCGGTGAATCTTCGGGAAGCAACCCATGAGATCCTCGGATATGTTGGCAGTAAATCCGGTCGTCGGACTATCCGAACACGTAAGTACCTAGTACTACGTTTGTACCGATTTACAAGACAAGGTTGGCTTCTAGCAAAGTGTCATGCCTACCCAATTCTCCAGAAATATCCTTACAGAAATATGTGATCTATATCAAGCGTAGTATACGTAGTATTGCGTATCTCGATCCAGTATCGGATGTCACGTGCAAGGCCTGGGGCTGGAAATGTGTCTGCCCCGTACGAAGCACACATCGGATCTCTGGTAACTAGTCTCTATAATCGGATAAACATGACCTAGTCATAATATCCCGATAGCTGCAGTATATAAGAGAACGAGTTCCGTATCATACGTGATCATCATCTCCACTATTACTGGAGTCATACTTCCATCTCGACATCACACCCAACACACTACGATTCTCAATATACCCAGCAGAGGTGTACAAAGAACCTGTTAAAGTCCTGGACGACCAAAACCAAAGTACATTGATTGTCGTAAGTATTAGCGGTGCAAGTCTCAGGTTAAGACCAAATACACCTACCCTGATTCGGACTTCTATAGACACATAGTAATACTACCAATGTAATTCCGAGGGGTCTATCCAGAGCGAAGCTGTTTTCTGTATTATCGGTAAAACACAACCTCCTACTACACTTGCATGAGTATCCTATACCCAAATATATGAGAACTATGCCATTATGCCCTCACAACGCGCACAAGTGTAATACTAGTCTATTCCGCATTATCGATGTCCAATCTCGATAATACTATGACTAGGGATATTTAATGATTAAACCTTTATGGATTGATATTGTCTCATATCATCTCAATCCAGGAACTAATCATATGGACCTTTCATCATTTATACATCTTGGTGATCTAATCACAAATGATAAAAGAGCAATTTCCTTTGTCACATAGTTAATTTGTACAACAACACTATGATCTGTACAAATAGTGACGCTATGGGTCATAACTGTCCAACAATCTCCCACTTGGCCTATAGCCGGTCACTCGAGTGTCCTACACCCGAGCTATGTACGGTTCGCTCAAATTACTGAGAAAAGACTTTCGTCAGCGGATTTGCATGATAATCATCTGATGCGATTTATACGATCATCATATCGCCACGATGTATGATCCGAACGAATCAGATGAATAGTCGAAGTATATATCTGGATCGTTGATGAGACCATTAATTCTTTAGCCTGCGCTGTAGCCTAGCTCAGCTGCTAACAGAACTATATATAATCTAATTAGATTTATTATCGACCCAAATGGCTTCTATTGCTGCCTCAGCTGCAGCAATAATCCACTTTTGTTGTTTATTCGGTAACAGTATCTTGCTTGGAAGATTTCCAGCTCATTTTTCCGTTATTCAAACTTTGTATAGTACCGTTCTTACGACTTATAGTCGTTATATCGGTTAGGAAACTTACAGCGGTGAACCTAGTCACTTCAAGTTCTCATTCTCCATAGTATAAGAAAGCATCCTTAGATCCTCTAAGATACTAACGGATGTTCTTAACTTCAATCCAATGACTATCACTTGGATTGGCCCGATTGTGACTCCATATGCTCAAAGCGTATGAGACACCAGGTCGCGTACATTTATTTCAATGTACGGGTTCTCGGAGAGTACTAATAACTTTAAATCTATCCCAATAGATCTTTATTCCTAGAATAAAGGTTGTTTCTCCCAATAATTCTATGGAGAATTTTCTCGAAAGCCAAGCTTTCACCGATTGTTGTATTATGGGAATATCATTTCCAAGAAATGATATATTATCATCATTTAGGACATTCACTGTCAGTGCGCTCCCACTAACCTCCTTATATACACAAGAATCATTTTCGTTTCGAATTAAATCATACACCATTATGATTACATCAAAACGATAATTCCAAGAACTCAATGCTTGCTTCAATCCAAACATGGATCGAATAACCTGCAAACCTTGTTTGCTAGTTTTTGGTACGACAAAACCGACAGGATGTTGTAAACATCCTCCAAAAGGTTTCCGTTAAGGAAAGTGGTTTTGGCATTCATCTGTCATATTTCATAAATGAAACATGCAGCGTTAGCAAGCATTATCCAAATGGATTTACCGTGGCAACAGGTAAAAGGTTTCGTTGTAATCGACACAATGTTGATAACGATACATTTTCTCTGCAAGCCTAGCTTAGTACGTTGGTATGTTGCCTTCCATGTATGTTTTCCTTGAAGACTCATATAGTACCAATAGGCACAATGCCTTGCGGTACATCAACTAGTATCCAAACATAGTTGATATACATGGAATCCATTTTGGATTTCATGACACTTTTTCATGAAAGGGAGTCGATACCCTGTATCATTTCCTCATACGTAGTCAGTTCGTATTCCTCAATAAGATTGACATCTTTACGAGGTGAGATCAAAAACCCATACCCTATGTTGTTTTCTGACTCTCTCCGACTTACGTGGTTCTTGTGTATTCGAAGATTACTGGTATAGTTTCATCCTTGATGAACTATTTGTGTTCCATTTAGGAATCGGTGTCTGGAACAGTAGTATACTCCGATTTTCATCGAGTTTTACTTTCCTCCCACTTACCACTGCATATAGGTATTCCTCTCAGGAAAAACGCATGGCGAGCAACAATTACATTGTTCTCTGTGAGTTGTATAAGTACTATACATTGGTTTCCCTAGGATAACCATTATTAGGCACTTATCCGATTTGGGTTTTAATTTGGTATCATCCAAACATATGCCTTGCATTCCCAAATCTTCAGGAATGAGAAACCCAGTTTCTTTCATGTTCATATCTAATATGAAGTCTGTCAAACAGATTTTTATGGAACCTTATTCTAAATAAGTTCTGCACTGTTTATGCATATCCGTTGAAGGAAATGGTAGCTCAGAGCGACTCATGATTAATCTTATCATGTCCAACAAAATTCGGTTTCTCCGTTCAGACACACCGTCAAATTGACGTGTTCCGGGAGGAGTCCTCATTGAAAGAATACTATACTCTTTCAAGTATATGAGAAACTTATTGCTTAAGTATTTTCATCATGGTCTAACCGTGACGATTTAATACTTTAGCCGATCTGTTTGTCTATTTCGTGTCAAAACTATAAAAGTTTTCGATTTGTGTTTCAAAAGAAACACATAACCATAACGCGATGCCACATCCGTAAAGGTCACGAAACATTCATATCCATATCTAGCCTAGCTAGATATGGGCCCACCTACGTCACTATAAACCAGGGCTAACAGATCGGTGGCATTTGCACTTTTACCAAGTAAATGTGTTTTAGACACTTTGCCCAATAAACTAGATTCGTAGACTTCATTTGATTGGAATCAAATTAGTCCTAGTACTCACTCTTCAAAAGTGTGGATATACGAGTCTTGTTTAATTGTGTCCCAGACAACAATGCCACTTTTAAGTTTCAACTGATCAAATCAGTTTGAGCTATTAGTTTGTCATGTTATATGTTTGAGATTAATTTATTTATCAAATATAAATACTGTTATTTACATCTAATGTGTTTATCTCAATATCATCTTTATATAATGAAACACTTCAGTGTTCTAGAATATAAAGGTATACCTGCAACGGGTTAAACCCTGATATAGAGATAATGTTCCTAATCAAACTAGTTACATTTTAACAGTTTCCAAATTTAGGTACACACCCGAGGGTAGTTCCTAGACTTAGGTATCTACGGTTAAAACAGCGACTTTCGTCCCTTTCTCAATTCGCAGATTAATCTCATCTGAAGTCAGTATCCTGCTTACAGCAGATTCTGCACAACAGTACATATTTATGTACCACATCCAGTATCTAAAATCCAATTTTAATACTAGCAGTGAACATATTTATGACAAACATATTTGAAGTCAGAGCCTTGCCCGTCTTCAATTCCTTCATGTCTGCTTTGTTCAAACGGCAGTCACGCTTCCACGATCCCGTTTGCCACAATTTAGCCAGACATTTTGGGATATGTCATTTATCTTCCCAGAAGATTATAATGATTTTGCCTTTGCCCCTTTTCCACACTCCAGAAGCCTTTGGCCAAGCTTGGCCTTCCGGAACGTCGAAGTGAGATGCGCCTTGCGCTACTTGCCTAATTGAAAATCTTGGCTTTGTCTCATTGAGAATAGCCATTAACTCTCCAAGAGTTTACTATTGCAATTTGTACTTCTAAGATCTAAAAATATATCTATGAAGATCTTTCAATTTCATTATCATACTTTAAGGATCTAATCCTTAGTTCTTATTAAGAAATTAAGGAGTCTATGCGACAAGTTTAATGGATTAAGCACTAAAGTTATCATCACATGAATCATCCAAAGATCATGCTCTACTATTTGCTTAACTCCGGGATTAGGCCTAATATGTTATTTTATCAAATAAAGTAACTTATTAGTTTCCAGGACCATCCTGAAATTTTATTCCCAATTTGAAAATTAAAGTCGTTTAAAAAACATTTTCACCCAGGATTATGTTTTAAACACTAATCTTTCAATTTTCTTGGTTTTAATAGTCCAACTATTTAATCAACGATTTTAGGTACTATTTATTATAATAATTACTATAGTCTAACTATATAATCAACTATAATTTAATAGGTTAAATTCAATTATATTGATTACTATAATCCAATTATAAAATCAACTATAATTATTAAATCAAATATATTGATTACTATAATCCAATTATATAATCAACTATAAATGAATAGTTTGAATACAGTCCAATTGTTTTAAAAAACAACGATTTAAATATTAGTCCAACTAACATTTAATTTATTTGACGAATTATATTTGTAATGAGCGCGTATGGAAAGTTACTAAACGAATATTTCAAATTAATACTTGCCTCCCACTATTTTTCGGCGAGCCTCTAACCCTCTGTTGATTACTCGGGAAACCGTGTTTCCTAGTGGGCTAGGATCCCGTTAAATGTCACATAATCTTGACTTTGGTCAACAAATTGTATGATAATTAACTAGGTAGATCTCTAAGATCAATTGGATCCCATCCAATTCCTAGATCCAGTAGGTGGACATCCAAGTCCGAAACATATATCATATATATGCCAATATATCCAATATATTACCTAACCTTTTTTCCTCTGAATCAACTAAGCATTGGCTTTGGCACAACAAACTTAGTGATCCCAGTTAAGCGTGACCCATTGACCATGGAAAGCTTAATAATCAATGTCGATGGACAAGAAGTGATATTGACTTTGGCCAACAAATCACAACTTGGACAAGACACCGATATGTAACAAAGCTCTCATGATTCAAACACATCATCGACTGACAAAGGTCTTGACTTTGGCCAACAAACCAATGCCAGTCTTGGATCTTGAGTAAGAATCACTCAATAGAAGGAAAACCGCTTAATATTTTGTGAGGATTTTCGCGTGCAAATTGGAAACCAATTTATTATCTTTGTTAAGGTCTCATCATCATACACCCTTAAACATGCATTCTAAACACATAATAAGGCGCGTAAATAAAAATAATAATGATATGCGGATGGATACTTAACACATTGATCCTAGATCAAATCTCTCCATTTCCTCTCTCCCGCTAGCACAAGTATTGCTTCTACCCGTTACATAACACTTCTAAAGAAACCTCATTTACATTGAGGGGAATAGGTGAGAAGATAAATACATAGAGTCAAATAGGTAATAGGCTGGACACGCAGGTCCAATTAATAAATTCTAAATTTATTACAACAATTTCCAAAATTGCCCCCCTCATCTGATATCCATCCGATATACATTATTCATGCATCAAACCATGTATTCACACAAGCATGTTATCGATCAATCTAATCCAATTAATTAATCTGAATATTAATGACCATCCAATGTTCAAACAACGATTTGATTTTGCGCGAGTCCAACTCGTTTTGCGAATAAGTACTCAAAGTACGAATTCTTGAATTATATTAAACTACAAAATTAAATCCAATTCAATTTGCATTTAATACTAATTCACTATTTAATTCTAAATTAAATATTACACTTTATTAACAAACCTTTACGACTTAAATTCAAAATTTAATCGTTACGGGTCTCAAAGCCCGATTAACATCCAATGTAAATTTAATTAAAATCCAATGGGCTTTTAATTAATTTCTTAAGGCATGAACTTTTAGTCAACATGGGTCAAACCCAATTATCAAAGCCCATTTAAGGAATCACCCCATAAGCCTAGAAATCAATTTAGGCCCATTAGGCCCAATTAAATAATTAAAGGTCCATTTGTCATAATTGGACTTTATGGAAATGGTTTTGGGCCCAATTGGATCCAACCAATTTAGCATAAACCCATCATGGTACAACCAAGCCCATTAAAGCCCAATAACAACTTTTCAAGCCCAATTTCCAAAATTAGCCCAATTAATTAAATCACAAAAATTCCAATTTCACAATTTAATTAACCAAAGTGTATAGCATAATTAATTACCCAAATCAATATTTCCAAAACACCAATTAGCCTAATTAATCATGCTCATTAACAACAATTAGTGTCCAACACAATTGATCAAAAATCAAACCCATTTCATGCTTCCGTTGTCTCGGCAATATAGGGGTTTTCAAATCAATTTCGAATTTGACCGGCGTAAACACACACGTATAACGCAAGCGCACGTATCGTTCAAGTAGTATAAAAATATCGATCCCACGAGGACTTAATTCCTACTATTGTTTATTAATTATTGATACTATTTATTTACAAATATCTAATTAGAGGGAGAAGAGAATGATTGTTTGATTTGTTTTGAAAGTGGTTTTGCACAATAAATAAAAGAATAAAAAAATACTAAAGAAAATAACAAAAGACACAAAGATCTAGGGTTGTGAATCATTCTAATATCATTTTAAAGATGAAGTGGTTATTTTATGTTTGTGTAATAAATCAGTTTACTAACCTGGAATACTAA
This sequence comes from Zanthoxylum bungeanum, assembly GCA_019454045.1. Lineage (NCBI taxonomy): Eukaryota > Viridiplantae > Streptophyta > Magnoliopsida > Sapindales > Rutaceae > Zanthoxylum > Zanthoxylum bungeanum. The sequence continues at coordinate 27,627 of SKCR01017534.1, read as the reverse complement.
ATTATGCAAAAGCCTCTGTCGATGGTCAGACGCAAATACCCAATTTAACCCAATTGAACCATATGTCTATGTCAACCAAATTATCTGGATTCATTAAGTTTAAGTTCCAATTATGGCTACCCCCGCCCGACAGGTATATTCATATCCTGTAAGGAAATCTATTAAAGGGTTATTTATCCTCAAGGAATATCGTGGGCTATTAAGTCTAAGGCTGAAACCTAAAATCCCTATGTCTAGTTCATTTTAGATTTACCACATCAATCTTATTGGTGATCAAACAACAAGAAGCATTAAGCTTAAGACTTAATAAGTAAACCTTTAAATTACCCAAACTATAAAATAACCCATTATAAACCGGTGATATTAGAATTCATCACAACTCCAGATAACTAACACATAACTAGGGCTAGTAAAAACTTAAATAAAATAAAAGAAATAAAGTAAAAATACTGAAAAGTAAAAGACATAAAGTAAAACTGAAAAGTAAAATAAAAATAAATGCTAAGGTAAAAGGAGAATTACTTTTACTACTACTATTTAGATATCTCCCATAAAAGAATATATAAACTTGTGATTCTTTTTCCAACCAGCCATATAGGCGTAATCTGATTAAGTCAAATTAAGCCAACCAGCCATAAGGCGGAATAAAAATTAAATTACCAACCGACCAATCTGGCGGTATCCTTTATTAGCCAGGTTTAAACCAGATTAAATTAATTACCAACCGACCAATCTGGCGTGTTTTATCCTTTTTAAGTCAATATTTTAAAAGTGAATATATTATTTTTAAGGGAGATTAATCTAAATAGTAATAGTAAAAGAATTACCTTTCACCCTAGCTGGAGAAGTTACCTCATCATGGTAAATAGTAAAAACTGTAAAAAGTAAAAAGTAAAAATTAAATTACTATTATCACAAAACGTAATTAAAATTATTTACAAAACTAAAAATTAAAAAACTAAAAAAACTAAAAAAAACTAAAAACTAAAGAATCTAGAGAGAGAAACTCTCTCTTTAGATAGAATAGAAGAGAGAGTGTGGTACCTTCAATTCTGAAATCTCGAGCTCAATTTATAGGCCTCAGTAGGCTTCCAACGTCGCGACGCCAGAGACCTCAGTGTCGCTACGCCAGCTTTTGTCGATGTGGCATGCTCTGGTTCGCTGGTTTGAAGATTCTGGATAAGCTGATAAGGTGACACGTGGCGCGGTGATTGAGCTTCAATTATTGTGACACGTGGCGGATTTTGATTAGTCGCTGAGATTCTTATCCGCCACGTGTCAGATAAGGATTAGATACTCAATTATTGATGCTGACGTGGCGATGACGTGGCGGTGCGTGGGAAAGAGCCTGTCGGCACCGTAGAATTGCGACACGTGTCACTTCCTGATATGCTGATGATGATGTGGCACGACACGTGGCAATTTTGAATTGTTGACTTGCTGACGTGGCTGATGACATGGAGACACGTAGGATGACACGTGGCACACGTGGCGATGATGACTGTCGGCACCGTAGGATGCTGACACGTGGCACGGCGCATGTTAGCAGATCGGCTATGATGGTGACACGTGGCACGACGTGTTTTAGCAAAGTCAAACTTTTCTCAGATTCTGATTTGTGGACCCGGCGTACATTAGCACTGTTCGGCGCATGTTAGACGTCGCGACGCGCTAAAGACCAAAATATCCCTGTTGACGCATTTTTGTCCGTTTTTGCCCCAAATTGCCTCCAATGCTTTCCAAACTTTATTTATCTGCAAAACAACACAAAATACATCAAAACGTTCACAAAACTCGAGAAACTATACAAAATATTAGGTTAAATGAGTGAGAAATAGTGATAGATTTACCACTCATCACATCCCCAAACCTAACATTTTGCTAGTCCTCGAGCAAAACATAGAGTAAAATAACATAAATAAATTAACTAAACCACTTTCGTAGGGATTACGGTTGCATTTAGCGTATGCAACAAGCCTTTAAACCCCTAGGTGTCCCTAGTGGACGAGTTGTAGTCTCGGGAGGGTTTACATCAATGATACCCACAAACATTTTTACAAAAGTAAAAAGTAAAAGGTAATAAAACTAATGCACACAAAAGCAAAAAGACAAGCGAAAAGAGAATAAAGATGTTAGTGACTAATCAGGTGAAACTTCTACTCCAAGTTACTAGTTGTTTTGTTTTTTATCTAAATTACTGAATAAGTAAATTCTCCGATTATATTGCCATTCTCCTATACACAGCCAACAAAATATTAATCAACTCATTTTTGCCCACAACAGTCATAAGTGCAGTTGAGAAGAGAGTAATATTTTTGTCATAAAATTCTATCAGATTTCACACCTTTTTGCAGCAATGGAATAATTTTTCTCATTTTTCTTATTTTTTCTTTGATTTTTTTTCTCTATTTTTATTTATATACAATATCTTCCATCTATGTAACGAGTGTTGGGTCGGTGACTCCCAAACCAGATGGTTTTAGAGCACCAGGTGTTAAGACACCCATACGGACTTAATTACTCGGATCTCGGACGTTTTTTTTTTTTTTTACTCCATTGCCTTTTGAGATGCTTCCTCCAATTAAACTAGAGCACTGAATATTACAAACTTTTTCAATTTAGCTCATGTCCGTATGTTACTATATATGTTGATAATATTTGTCAACTGAGCATATGAAGATTCCTTTTAGTCCGTTTTAAGGATAATTCACAAATTAAATAATTCAAAATGAAATAAACAAAATTAACTTGTTTCGAAATAGGTTTGAGATACGTCTCAGGAGTGGAAACTCCTTACTCAGCTACCTCTTACCAATTTCACCTTTTTAGTCAAATTAAAAACACAAAAACACAAAATATTTTTGTAATTTTTGAAAAAATTTCAATTTTTTTTTGTATTTTTCGAAAAATTTTGGACTAAAAATAAAAACAACACACACAAACTAAAAACAAGGTACTAATAAACTAATTTCCTCCCCCAACCTAAATGAGACATTGTCCCCAATGTTTAAACAGTAAAAGGAGAGTTAAGAATGTTGTACCTGGTTAGCTGAAATCTACAGGAAATTAAAGGTTAAGATCCAGATTAATCCGACGCCTCTTACCACGATCGTCCTCGGACCAATTATCTTTGAAAGGATAGGGTCAACTTGTGGTTCATAGGCTATGAGTTGGTCTATTAGATCCAGAGCAGTTTTGGCAGTGAAGAGGAGTTCTTTCATAGGTTTTGACATGAACCCTTCTCCGGGCATCATCAAGAAACACACAAAGAAAATCATAAAATCCATCAACGTTAAACAGTCCAAGCGGTTTCTGGTGTATGTTCAGGTTCGCCCAAGATAGAACTATAAAAATTTCCTCTAATGTGCCCAAGCCACCTGGCAAAGCGATAAAAGCATCAGCACGGTTAATCATTTCTACCAGTCGTTCAGACATACCTGGCACGATCAGTTCCTCGCCGTTTGATGATCAAATAAGATTTGCCTCTGCCAAGGGTTTTGGAATGATTCCCAAAACATGACTGCCTCCCTCCTGTACAGCCTTTGAAATGATCCCCATAAGTCCAAGATTTCCTCCGCCATATATTAAGTGCATATTCCTTGCAGCTAAGACTCGACCCAATTCATGTGCTACTTCTATGTATTGTGGTTTAGTACCAACACTACTACCGCAAAACACACAGATGTTTTCAACTCGTCTTCTTGAAGTGGCTTCCATTTTTTATGTATTTCTTTTTCAAACCAGGATGCCTTCAAAAGTATAATGACGGGCTGAATTTATAGTACCTGAAAAGGGTGAGGAATAATAGCACTAATATCTTCCAAAGGACGATTGTTAGCTAAACAACAAAAGAAATCGTGAAAGGTCAAAAAGTTTGGATCATGTCTACGAAAATAAAGATAATTACAACAGAAAAGCGAATCAAAGTAATAATTAAGACAACGGAATTGTGTACGCAATACGCCACTCGCTTAGTATAAATTCATTAGGATGTGTCTCAAGATTTCATTCCTTACTCAGCCATCGCTAATGAATTGTTTCTCATCTTTGATTGCCAAACACAATTCCTTCTGTCTTAAAATGCTTCGTTTGTGCCTTTCCCTACAAAAAATAACACACAAAATTAAAAAGTTCACACAAAATATGAAAACAAATTACAATAAATTGCATGGGTTGCCTCCCTGCTAGCGCTAAATTTTACGTCTTCAGCCAGACGTGAATGAAATCCATCTGTTAAGGAGGTTTCAATGTCATTTTGGATGTCCGATTAAAGACAATCCTGTGAGCGTTGCTTTTGAAGGGTCTTTTCCAACGGTAAAGTGGTAAAAAGAGTTTTGTCTCATGCAGTGCTCGTGCCATCTTTTTGCTCTTTGTTGTTCCAATGATTCCTGCAAAGAAAGAAATAAAATCAGGAGGTCTCATATGGTGCTTGACTTGGAATGGAAGTTCCATTCTGTCAAGCTTCTGGGTGATATCTTTGATTTGTACTCCCCAAAACAGCGATGTTTCTCCTGAATGCTCTGGATCTTTATTAAGGTCAGACATTTGCTCCTCCATTTGCTCTGCTTCTTGCTCCACCTTTTCTTCACAGATGTATTGTAAAATTTTTGTATTCAGCTCTTCATCTGTCATCTGTGAAATACATGCTCCATAAGTATCTGCCTGAGGATGTAAAGATGTTGTCATTAGGTTTTCATCCTCTGATACGACTGGAATGGATGGTTCAGATAGATCTTCTTCAAACATCATGGTAAAGCATGCTCCAAGATCTTCATTTTGAGGATTGAAAGTTTGATCCTCAGTTGTTGGTGCAGTTGGTACAAATAGATCAGCTTCATCCTCGTCAGAATCTCAATAATAAAAGTCAAATTGAGACTTTGCCGGTTCGGGTTCCTGAACTGATACCTCTGGTTGTTGATACTGCTCAGCCTCCTCCTCTGTTGAAGTGTCATTGTGAAATGATTGGTACTCGAAGGCTTCATCAGTGTCATCCAAAACTGGTTCTTGAGGTATGTAGTTCTGGTTTTCTGTGAATTGTCTCATTTGATCTGTCATCCTCTGAAGAATTCTGATTGTCTCTGAATTTGTGTATCTAATTAATTGAGCTTCCCGTTCTTCGAGCCAATGTATGAGCGTGTGAATCAACTGATCTTCCTCGGATGTTTGGTTTGTTGATGAAGATCGTAGATAGATGGTGGATAAGATGGATAATATGATGGTTCTTCGTACCTTGAATGATTCCAATAATTCTGCCACTCTGAAAGGTATATACATTGATCGCTCGGGTGGTTACCATAACATATTACACATCTCCTCATTTTGTTCTGTTGAGCAAATGTAGAATTGCTTGGTTCTAGAGCATCCAGTGATAATCATTGGGCTGGACAACAGGCCTCAGAAAACCGGACTGTTGCTCCCAGATGTGGGGTGTATCTTCTTGTAAGGTTCGTAATCTCTCAATCTCCCAGTAGTGTTCCATTTTTCAATCACCTGAAAACAAACGTAAAAGATAAAAATTACAGATAAAAGAAAATTAGATACAAGTAAATTAGATAGCTTCAAAATTAACAACTCAAGAAATATAAGTCCCCGACAACGGCGCCAAAAACTTGACCGGCGTAAACACACACACGTCTAACGTAAGCGCATGTATCGTTCAAGTAGTATAAAAATATCGATCCCACGAGGACTTAATTCCTACTATTATTATTAATTATTGATTACTATTTTATTTACAAATATCTAATTAGATGGAGAGAAATGATTGTTTGATTGGTTGAAAGTGGTTTTGCACAATAAATAAAAAGATAAAAGAAAATACTAAAGAAAATAACAAAAGACACAAAGATCTAGGGTTGTGAATCATTCTAATATCATTTTAAAGATGAAGTGGTTATTTTATGTTTTGTAATAAATCAGTTTACTAACCTGGAACACTAAATTATGCAAAAGCCTCTGTCGATGGTCAGACGCAAATACCCAGTTTAACCCAATTGAACCATATGTCTATGTCAACCAAATTATCTGGATTCATTAAGTTTAAGTTCCAATTATGGCTACCCCCGCCCGACAGGTATATTCTTATCCTGTAAGGAAATCTATTAAAGGGTTATCTATCCTCAAGGAAGATCGTGGGCTATTAAGTCTAAGGCTGAAACCTAAAATCCCTATGTCTAGTTCATTTTAGATTTACCACATCAATCTTATTGGTGATCAAACAACAAGAAGCATTAAGCTTAAGACTTAATAAGTAAACCTTTAAATTACCCAAACTATAAAATAACCCATTATAAACCGGGATATTAGAATTCATCACAACTCCAGATAACTAACACATAACTAGGGCTAGTAAAAACTTAAATAATAAAAGACATAAGTAAAAATAAAAATACTGAAAAGTAAAAGACATAAAGTAAAACTCAAAAAGTAAAATAAAATAAAATGCTAAGGTAAAAGGAATTACTTTTAATACTACTAATTTAGATATCTCCCATAAAAGAATATATAAACTTGTGATTCTTTTTCCAACCAGCCATATAGGCGGTAACCTGATTAAGTCAATTAAGTCCAACCAGCCATAAAGGCGGAATCAAAATTAAATTACCAACCGACCAATCTGGCGGTATCCTTTTTAAGTCAATATTTTAAATAGTGAATATATTATTTTTAAGGGAGATTAATCTAAATAGTAACAGTAAAAGAATTACCTTTCACCCTAGCTGGAGAAGTTACCTCATCATGGTAAATAGTAAAAACTGTAAAAAGTAAAAAGTAAAAATTAAATTACTATTATCACAAAACGTAATTAAAATTATTTACAAAAGTAAAAATTAAAAAACTAAAAAAACTAAAAAAAAAACTAAAAACTAAAGAATCTAGAGAGAGAAACTCTCTCTTTAGATAGAATAGAAGAGAGAGAATGGTACCTTCAATTCTGAAATCTCGAGCTCAATTTATAGGCCTCAGTAGGCTTCCAGCGTCGCGACGCCAGGGACCTCAGCGTCGCTACGCCAGCTTTGTCGATGTGGCACGCTCTGGTTTGCTGGTTTGAAGATTCTGGATAAGCTGATAAGGTGACACGTGGCGCGGTGGTTGGGCTTCAATTATTGTGACACGTGGCGGCTTTTGATTGGTCGCTGAGATTCTTATCCGCCACGTGTCAGATAAGGATTAGATACTCAATTATTGATGCTGATGTGGCGATGACGTGGCGATGACGTGGCGGTGCGTGGGAAAGAGCCTGTCGGCACCGTAGAATTGCGACACGTGTCACTTCCTGATTGGCTGATGATGATGTGGCACGACACGTGGCAATTTTGACTTGTTGACTTGCTGACGTGGCTGATGACATGGAGACACGTAGGATGACACGTGGCACACGTGGCGATGATGACTGTCGGCACCGTAGGATGCTGACACGTGGCACGGCGCATGTTAGCAGATCGGCTATGATGGTTACACGTGGCACGACGCATTTTAGCAAAGTCAAACTTTTCTCAGATTCTGATTTGTGGACCCGGCGCACGTTAGCACTGTTCGGCGCATGTTAGACGTCGCGACGCGGAAGGCTTGGCGTCGCGACGCGCTAAAGACCAAAATATCCCTGTTGACGCATTTTTGTCCGTTTTTGCCCCAAATTGCCTCCAATGCTTTCCAAACTTTATTTATCTGCAAAATAACACAAAATACATCAAAACGTTCACAAAACTCGAGAAAATATACAAAATATTAGGTTAAATGAGTGGGAAATAGTGATAGATTTACCACTAATCAGAATTCAATCCAATTAAATCCTAAATCAACATTCCCAACATGATTCCAACTCATCCAATGAATCAAAAATCAAAAATCCCAAGGCATTATGGTTCTACAACCTATCGGCCAAGCCAATAATTGGGCAAAATTGTTCCAAACAATGTTTCATGAAATTGATCCAATCCAACTTCAATTAAACATCATTTAAGCATACTCAATCATCCAATTTCATCAAATCATGCTCAAATACATTTTACCCAATTTTAACTCTAAATTCAAGTTTCATGCTTTTACTCGCTCTGATACCAATGTTGGAATTTCTACGGTCCCGAGGATCGATTATCAAGCAAGAAACAACATGCGAATACATTCAAGGAAGTCGCGGAATGCTCACAATGATCGGTTGAGCGATGCGACGAAGAACAAAACTTTTATTGGCCCTCATTGAGTGCTCGGCAGTGGCGGTTTTGGTGTCCTCCAAGGCTCTCGGCAGTCCACTGTTTTGCCTCTCCAAAAATCGGTCCAAGCTCCAAGCTTTTGGGTGGTGATTCCAAGCTCACATGTGCGGTTCTCTATCACCTTCGCAAAACTCAAATGGTGTGCTAGCACTTAGGAATTTTGCTACAAAAATCCTTATCTTCTCCATGGTTCTCGGTGAAACCAGAAATCTTTTGGAGGAGAAAAACTGCCCATTGGGCGAGAGAGCGAGGAGAGGAAAGAGAGAAGAAAAAAAATGTGTTGGTTAATTGATTTCTAAAATCAATTAAAACATATACCAAAAATTTGAATTTCAAAAAGTCAAAAGGTACAAGCTTTAATGCTCCAACAACCACCATCAATCAAAGTGACAAGTTGTCAAATCACTCAAAGTGACTAGACATCACATCAATCGATTGACTAGTGATTTGACGCTAGATGTGACTTGTGGGCCGCACTTTAATTCGCAAAGCGAGTGTGCCCGCAAACACTCCTGGGCTCGGGTTCGCTAATTTCAAATTAACGAATTTTTCGTTGCGACGTAATTAAATAATTATGCCTAGCAAAATCATTATTCACATCGCTGACGAATTAATTCTAAATTAACTCGTTCGCCGAATTAAAATCTAATTTCAATTCCGCGTCGAAATCCAATTTCGTATAATATATCGAATATATTATTTTATCAACTAATTCCAAATTAATCGTTATCTCTCTTTATATGATATTTTATCCCAGATAAAATATCTCCGCAATTAATCTCAGATTAATTTTCTCTCTTATCTAAGTAATCCCAGATTAATAAAGTGCAGTCATACGTCATCGGTGAATCTTCGGGAAGTGACCCATGAGATCCCCGGATATGTTGGCAGTAAATCCGGTCGTCAGACTATCCGAACACGTAAGTACCTAGTACTACGTTTGTACCGATTTACAAGACAAGGTTGGCTTCTAGCAAAGCGCCATGCCTACACAATTCTCCAGAAATATCCTTACAGGAATATGTGATCTATATCAGGCGTAGTATACGTAGTATTGCATATCTCGATCCAGTATCGGATGTCACGTGCAAGGCCTGGGGCTGGAAATGTGTCTGCCCCGTACGAAGCACATATCGGATCTCTGGTAACTAGTCTTTATAATCGGATAAACATGACCTAGTCATAATATCCCGATAGCTGCAGCATATAAGAGAACGAGTTATGTATCCTACGTGATCATCATCTCCACTATTACTGGAGTCATACCTCCATCTCGACATCACACCCATCACACTATGATTCTCAATATACCCAGCAGAGGCGTACACAGAACCTGTTAAAGTCCTGGATGACCAAAACCAAAGTACATTGATTGTCGTAAGTATTAGCGGTGCAAGTCTCAGGTTAAGACCAAATACATCTACCCTGATTCAGACTTCCATAGACACATAGTAATACTACCAATGGAATTCTGAGGGGTCTATCCAGAGCGAAGCTGTTTTCCGTACCATCGGTAAAACACAACCTCCTACAACACTTGCATGAGTATCCTATACCCAAATATATGAGAACTATGTCGTTATGCCCTCACAACAGGCACAAGTGTAATACTAGTCTATTCCGCATTATCGATGTCCAATCTCGATAATACTATGACTATGGATATTTAATTATTAAACCTTTATGGATTGATACTGTCTCATATCATCTCAATCCAGGAACTAATCATATGGACCTTCATCATTTATATATCTTGGTGATCTAATCACAAATGATAAAAGAGCAATTTCCTTTGTCACATAGTTAATTTGTACAACAACACCATGATCTGTACAAATAGTGACGCTATGGGTCATAACTGTCCAACAGGTTTCTGATAGTTCTGCCACCCTGAATTATAGTTGTATGTGCAATGATCACTATAGTGGTTACCATCACATATGTCACATCTCTGAAATCGTTGAGCAAATGTTGTGTTATTTCTCTCTGACATCCGGGGATAATTGTTGGGCTGGACAACAGGCCTCAGAAAACCGGACTATTGTTCCCTATTTTGGGATGTATCTTCAACTCATAAAGTTCGTAATGCTTTCATCGCCCAATAGTGATCCATTCTCAACCACCTGAAAATAAAAGAAATAAAAATTACAGATAAAAGTAAAGAAAATTAGGTACAAGTAAAATAGATATCTTCAAAATTAATAACGCAAGAAAAATAAGTCACCGACAACGGCGCCAAAAACTTGATCGGTGGTAATCACACACGCAACGTAAGCGCACGTATCGCTCAAGTAGTAAAAATATTGATCCCACGAGGACTTAATTTCTACTGTTGTTATTAATTATTGATGCTAAATATTTATAAGTATCTAATTGAAATGAGAAGGGAATGGTTGCTTGATTGATTGGTTGAATGTGGATTTCCTAAATAAATAAATAAATAAAAATATAAAATGAAACAAAGGAAATTAATAATAAAGAAAACAAACATTTAGGGTTGTGATTCCACACAATATTATTCTAATGATGAATTGATTCTCTTATATATGCGTAATAAATCAGTTTGTTAACCTGGAACACGAAGATATGCAGAAGCCTCTGTCGATGGTCAGATGCAAACACCCAAAATAACCTAATTAACTATATGTATATGTTAACCAAGTTATATGAATTCATTAAGTTCAAGTTCCAATTGTGGCTACCCACGCCCGACATGTATATGTCTATCCTGGAAGGAAATCTCCCTAAGGGAAATCTACCCTAAGGTGAGATCATGAGCTATTGAATCTAAGGCTGAAACCTAAAATCCCTTCGTCAAGTTCATTTTAAGTTTACCACATCAATCTTATTAGTGATGAGGCAACAATAAGCATTAAGCTTAAGATTCAATAAACAAACCAAAGCATTAAACATAATATAAAGAAAATCAATTATTAAACTTGTGAATATTTTGCTTAATCACTTCCCTAGATTAAAAATAAAATGATGGTGTTAGGGGATCCACCTTTAATATTTCAAATGTAGAAATCTCACTTTATTATAATATAGAAATTGTCAGTGCTACCCAATTAAGTCAAACCAGCCATAAATGTGGTGTTATTATTTATCCATAAGCTAGCCATATAGGCGGTAATCATCTGTCACCTAAAGACCGACCATATAGGCGGTGTCACATTATGTCAAATAAATAAAACCAGCCATTAAGGCAATATCAACTTTAATCCATATTATTAAATTACAATTTCCATATTATAAATTAAGTGAGATTAATCTACCTTATCATATAAAATATTTCACACTTCCCCCAGCGGAAATTAACTACTAAACATAACAGAAAGTAAAAACATTCAAACTATTATTTCTAGAAATAAAAATACATAATTAAAATACAGAAAATAAACACACAAGATACAATCCTCAAGTTCCTTAATAGAAACCTCAAGAAAAGTATCAAATTTATAAATGAAATGGCTTGGTATAGGCAAAATTTTATCTCCACCAAACATGGCATCAAATCATCCATCAAACATGCTTGCATGTTTGGTGGAAGTTTGACAATTTCCATTTTATTTATTTTTTTATTTTTTTATTTTTGAAAATTACTTTAATAATTACACATATCACACTTTCAGATTTTTCATCACTTAACGTCAAAGTTGTAGATCTTTGAGTCTTCCTTCATCTGGAACTTGAATCACCTCAATCTGATATCAGAGTAAAAAGTTATGGCCAAAATATGAAAATTGCTTAAAGTTGAAATTTCCGAAATTGTATATCGTTAGAACGTCATTTCAAGTTTCCAACCTCCAAAATCCAAATGTCAAGTCCTGTTTTTGTCCTTATTTGTTCCACATTTAGTCCTGATTGATTCCATTGAGTCCCGATTTTATTTTATCTTTAAAATAAACTAAAACACTTCAAAACGTTCATAAGACCATAGAAATCATACAAAATATTAGGTCAAATGGGCGGTAAATATTCTTCTCCTTGTTCAAATTTTGTAGAGAAGTTCCAAAACTAGCAAGCTTGATTCGAAGATCCAATCTTCTTCTCCTTGTTGTTGTGGAGAACTTCCAAAGTTAGCAAGCTTGATATGAAGATCCAATCTCTTCTCCTTATTGTTGTAGAGAACTTCCAAAGCTTCTCCCACAAAAACTTTACTTAGGCTAATATTTCTTTCTTTAACTTAATGTTTGTTTTAGATTATTTTGCCTTGATTAAAAACTTGCTCAAGCTTGTCTTTTATAGCAAAACTTATGTAATTTTAATTAATAAAAGTTATAATAAACCTTAATGTCTGCTTCACCCAATTTGTCCAAATATGTATAATTAGGTGTGACTAATCACATTTGTCTACCACTTTGATTTAATCCAATTAAATCAAGACAAAGTTTAATTAATGGTTTAGTTAAATGTCTACCACTTTTATTTATTTCTATTAAATCAAGCCAAATACACCTTTTATTATATATTTGTAATTACCAAAATATCCTCCAGTGGTATAGATATTTATGAAATTACAGGAAAACCTTGTGTGGTTTTGGATTAATCTAATTGGGTCAAAGTAAATAATTAATGTTATCCAATAACACTTATTTATAGTTGATAATTATAATACCAAATGTTATTTATTATATAAAACCGAGTACACTTCATATTGTGAGACTCTCTAAGTCCAGACAGGTTCGGCGACCTCCAAATTCGTGAAGAACTCGAACGACCTTTTTGAACTATACAAGTCGAGGTCATCACATATGTTTAACAATCGCTCTGTCGTAGGGTATCCGAGTTGTGTTTAGGAAACATAGATTACACCGTCAAGATCCGAGTGGCACATCTCATGTCGACATGTCCACGATTCTTTACAACTAATCAGAACACCATTTCTGATATATGCGATCCACCATAGGTGATCGGCTTTTGCCAAAACCTTAAGAATCGTGACTTACTCACATGGATACCTAAACCCCTGATGGTTCATATACGGGCCGACGGATCCTATCTTGATACACACTTGATTAACGAGTGCATCGGTCCACACCCAACGAACATCTAGAGTTCAGACCATGAAAGGTCTCTGACATAAATGGCATCAAAGTGTGGAGGATCACACACAAAATCAATGTTATACTATAGTCAAGAGATCACTATGCTACTCGACTCGATGAGATTCCTATTGACGGTGGTGTGTACTTCTAACTATTAGGAATCACCTATGAGTCATTCAGTATTCACTCCCACGAATACTCACATGTCTATACAAGCTTCCTTTGCTCATGGTACATCGGGTTAAACCATTTGAACCCCAATTCCATTATATTATATGTGCTAGTCTTATAGGTTATAGGAATTCGACCGTATTCCAAAACCAACGACTATGAATATTTCACTTTTAGAATAATTTATAGTAGTAATACTATCTCAATATCAGACCACCCAATGTCCAATATTACTACATGACTACTCTAAGGTCGATGTCATTCTTAGCATATTTATATATCAATCTAATATGCATAATGACATTACTATTAACAATGTTGAAATGAAAATGTAGTTATTTTATTAATAAATAATAAAATATAATATACAATATTATTCGAATTGGCGCTCTAGCACCACTCCAACTCAACAATGCCACCTCAATCGATGGCTTTGTCGCCTCAACTGGAGCTCCAAACAAAGGCACCTCAATCGACTTATACGGTTTGAGGTCCACTTCAACCTTTGTTCCCTTGGAATTTTTATTTCTTCTCTTGGTCTTCATCTATTCTATGTAAGGAAGTTTGAAACGACTCGAAATTATTTCGGCTGTGCACAAAATTTCCTCTGTTGTCAGTGGCTTTAAAAATATGAGTCGTCCAAATAGGAGTCGACATGACCAAGAGCCCACTACTATGGCCAAAATAAGCTTACGAAGGGCCAAGGAAGTACCTTCAATATCCAAGACTCTTCTCCACAGTAAAATTAGTCTCAGACAACGCTCTTCCAAAATGAACCTCCAATTCCTCTCAGGAGCGAGCAAGCTTAAGATGTACTTTCGTATTTGAGATGATGCTATTGGTGGTGTCGAATGCTCAGTTGCATAATAGACCTGCAGAAACAAAAGAATAAGCACTAGTTAAACGTAAGCCGTAAAAGAAAATTGCTAAGTAAAACACTCACTTGTCGTGTTCCAGAACTCAAGAATTCGACCAGCTCCAACCGACCGAAAGACTAAGTCTCTCTTCACAAAGAAGTAATAATTTTGCCAATCACTTTAGTCATTAGTTATAAGCCCAACACCAGGTGCTCCCTCTTCTGGCGAAGATACAAATAGTGTCTCCTCCTCTCAGTCAAATGTTTCTTCAGATAGTGGGTGTAAAGTAAATCCCTAGCTCCAAAGTTGATCTCCAACTTGTAAGCCATACATTCAATCGAAAATAAAACTCTACAAGTATGGGCATCGATTATGAGGGAGCTATCTCATAATTATCCAACACTTCCCAAACTAGCCCTGGTACTAGGAAATGTCAACCCATCTTCAAATGGCCTTTCATAGAAGTTAATCCACCCTGGGATCTTGTAGTCAATCCTCTCTGAAGAAGAAGTCAATCTAATCTCAATCGACTCATGAAACCTATATACCAACTTCATTTCCCACATCATATGCTCGGTCACACGAGTGGCAGGGTTCTTTGTGAAGATGTTTGTGGGTTCACTCGTACTTAGAGTCCCACTTGACTCCCCCGAGGTAGAAAATGTTGTAGGAGCGAAGCGGGGTTTACCGCTATACCTATGATGTTCGGTGACCACGACATTGTTGGGCTCGCAGCCCGTAGAGAGTACGGAGTAGCCCGCAGGGGATAAAATCGGAGAATAAAGGAGTCGCCACCTACTGTTAACTGGGAAAAGATTTAAGGCCGCACTCACCCCTCGCAAGGGAAGACCTCAAACCGTTGGGTTCGAAATGGTCCCCTTACTTATGCCAGTATAATGGACAGGTTCACACAATGGTATAGCCAAGTCTTATGCAGTTCATGCAAGATAATTCAAATAAACACACAAATTTGCACACCCTAAACATTAATATAAATAAAAGCAAATTAAATTAAAAAATACAAGGTACGATAACAAGAATCATAATAATCAATAGCAAATAAAGCGTCAATAAATAAATAGTAAACAAAAATGGGGTTAATCATGCATATATGAGTATTTCCCGAGTGGTACGTGGAGTTGTATCCCAAGTACAGATCGCACTACCGCCCATTCGGATTCGGCTACGGAATTTACGTCTGGGTTTCCATCCGATATACCGCAAGGGATAATAACACACATAACCATCAATGTAATGTAAACGGACATAAAAAGGCGAAATAATAAAATAACAATAAAAGTAAATGGATAAAAAGCTAAATAGCAAACTAAATGCGAAATAATAAAATAATGACGAAAGTGAATAAATAAATAAAAAAAAATAGATAAATAACGGAACGCCAAAGAAAGAAAGATGTGACCAGAAATTCGACTGTCTTTGATATAGGACTTCGCATACCCGGCTGGACATATTTCACGTCCAGCCAGACTTGCAGCGTCCGGAACTATAAAATAAATATGGTAAAGGGTGCCCTCAGGTCTTACCTTTTAAGTTGCTTTCTCGGAAATGCGTTAGGCCGTCGCCGGAAGGATTGAAGCTGGTTCGCTATTTGCTATTTTTGGTTCGCTGTTTTGCTATTTTTTATTTGATGTTTCACTGCTTCTGCTTGCTGTTTCACTGGTTTACTATTTCTCTATTTTCTGGTTGCTGTTTTTGGTTGTTTTGGTTGCTATTTTTGGTTGTTTTGGCTGCTATTTTTTGGTTGTTTTGGATGCTATTTTTGCTGTTTTTGGGATGCTATTTTTGATTGTTTTTTGCTACTGTTTTGGTTGTTTTTGCTGATGTTTTTGTTGTTTTGGCTGCTGTTTTGGTTGTTTTTGGCTGCTATTTTTGTTATTTTTTTGGGAGCTATTTTTGGCTGGTTGTTTGGTCACTGTTTGGCGTCTTTGGGGGCTGCTTTTACGTTTTAGGGGCTGTTTTTGGCTGGTTGTTTCTCACGATATTTTTGTTGTTTGTTTTCGGTGGTGGGCTTCAGTTTCTTGTTGTTTGGTGACTTTGGTTGGTTGTTTTTGTGAAGGCCGGTTTCGGTGGTGGCTTGCTATTTTGAGTTGTTGTTTCGATTGGTTGTTGTTCAAGAAGAAGAATAAGAATAGCCTCTAGGGTTGCCGTCCAAAGCCTCTCCATGTGTCAAGATTTGGTCCCTAATTTATAATGTCTTGGAGGGATCTCCCAATAAGGAAATAAATCATATTGATTTGGGGAATATCTTACCAAAATTATTTTGGCATACAATCTCCTAAATTTGGTGATGGAGATCTCAAATCTTGTTAATTGGTAATGATGAGATTCCAAAATCTCATTAAATTGGAAAGTGGTTTGAGGGAATTTTGACATGTGAATTGCATGAGATTTTCTTCTTTTTGGGAAGATTTGGGCGTGCATGAGAGGTTTTCATTGGGTTCATGGGTGTGGACTTTGTGTTCGAGGCCCACATTATCAACAGTTTTGGGAATGAATCCATGGGTCGAGGCCCATATTATCAGCAGTTTTGGGAATGAATCTCAGGGTCGAGGCCCACATTATCAGCAGCATTGTGAATGAATCCCAGGGTCGAGGCCCACATTATCAGCAGTTTCGGGAATGAATCCCAGGGTCGAGGCCCACATTATCAGCAGTTTCGGGAATGAATCTCAGGGTCGAGGCCCACATTATCAGCAGCATTGGGAATGAATCCCAGGATCGAGGCCCACATTATTAGCAGTTTTGGGAATGAATCTCAGGGTTGAGGTCCACACTATCAGCAGTTTCGGGAATGAATCCCAGGGTCGAGGCCCACGTTGTCAGCAGTTTTGGGAATGAATCCCAGGGTCAAGGCCCACATCATCAGTAATGCCGGGAATGGCGCTTCGAGAATGGAGCATGGGTCGAGGCCCATTTCAGTGATGCCGGGAATGGCGCTCCGGGAATGGAGCATGGGTCGAGGCCCACATCATCACACGCCGGGAATGGCGCTCCGAGAATGGAGCATGGGTCGAGGCCCACATCAGCGATGCCAAGAATGGCGCTCCGGGAATGGAGCATGGGTCGAGGCCCATATCATCACATGCCGGGAATGGCGCTCCGGGAATGGAGCATGGGTCGAGGCCCACAACCGCGACACCTCGGGAATGAGGTTTAGCATGCCGGGAATGTCGCTCCGGGAATGGAGCAAGGTTCGAAAGAGGACCAGCGACGCCTCGGGAATGAGGTTTAGCATGCCGGGAATGGCGCTCTGGGAATGTAGCAAGGTTCGGAAGGGGACCACAACTTATCAACACAGTTCGTGAATAAAGCCCAGGGAACAAAGCCCACATTCGGTGGTTCGGGAACAAAGCCCATGGGTCGAAGCACCTCGCCACCATATCAGCTCAGTTTGGTAGTGATTCCTAGAGATCACAGCATCTTGCAGGGATGAACCTTGGGGTCGCAGCACCTCACCACCAGATCAACTCAGTTCGAAGCAACATGTAAGTCAAGCAGCAGCTGGTGAGCCAGGTAAGTAAAAATGCATGCACAACTTTGATAGGATTGTCACTGTCACACACTGCACAAGTCCCATCAAAGTGGGGGCAACTGTAGACACTACATTTTGCATATAAGTCCCGATGATGAGCCTCGTATGGAGGCACTACCTGATAAGTTGCGGAAGTCGCGGGAAACGGACGTCGGAAGGGAAAATTCAGAAATCAATACCTTGTTGGACTTAATTCGTTTGCTTAGCTTAGGGTTCGCTCGTTGGATCTCTGTTTTAAAATTCATCCTTAGCCCACACACCACCAACCCACACGCCCAAGCCCACCAAAAAGGGACAAGCCACACGCTCAAGCCTCCAAGCCCAATCCAAAATAATTAAGAAACATGTTAAAATCAAATCAAATCACCTTCCCAAATTAAATAAATCAAATCAAATCACCTTCCCAAATTAAATAAATCAAATCAAATCACCTTCCCAAATTAAATAAATCAAATCAAATCTCATAAATCCCTTTCCTAAACTAAAATAAATCACATTCCTAATTGAATGGATTTTTTCCTTGTAACACACTAATTAAAAGATATCCCTCATAATTGCATGATTTCTTTCCTACCCAAATAAGGATAACCATAACATTTGCTTATAAAAAGACGCACAAACCAAACCTTTAGAGACCTAGCATCCTCACGGCAACAACAACAAATCGAGAGAGGTCATTAACGGCAAAGCTACAAAGAAACAAAACAGAACCTTAAACTCATCTCACGCCCCATCTCTCTCACTGGACTCTCTCGGCAAAATAAACCCTAATACACATCTCCCTCTTCTGGTTGGGCCTTTCTCTCCTCTCTCTAACCTAGGCACTCGGCAGTAACCCGAAAACCCTAGCTTCCCTTCACGCTTCCTGCCCCCACACAGAAGACACAACAACCTTCACCAAAAAATTGAACCACCATAGACCAGCCAAGCCTCATTCTCGGCAACCAACCTACACGCCTTCAACAGCCACACACTCACAGAATGAGCACCAGCTCTCCTCAACAAACGCACAACATGCTCTCCACGTGAACTGAAACAAACAAAAACCCACCGACTCAACCGACAATCATAAACCATCATTCAAACATGGTAACCCTAAACCCATGCACACGTCGAGAACAAGCAAACCCTCCACTCACGAAACACACGTACACAAATCAACAGCCCTTTCAAACCGATCACCACTCCATAAACACATATAAGCCACGCAGCCAACAAAGTACACCCATGCAGCCCTCCACGTGAAGAGACCAACCGACCCTTCACAAAATAATAATAACCCCTTTCACCGATCCCACCGACCTTCTTAAAAGCATGCAACCCTCGTCAACATAGCCCTATCAGCCGAACACAACAAAGCACCAAAACTAGCCCCTACAAATAGTGAACAAATATACTCCAAAACAGCCAAAACAGTGAACCAAAATCGTCCCCAAGCAGCGAGAAAAATAGCGGCGAACCCGAGTCAGAAAACCAGAAAAGTTTCGGAGTATTAACCCTTCCGACGGCCGCGTAACGCACTTTCAAGAGGCGACTTAAAAGTTAAGACCTGAGGGCACCCTTTTATTTATTCTCGTTCATCTTTTTTTTTATAATTATTTACTAGTATTTGTTCACATGCGTATTGTTGATTCATGTATGTGTGGCCATGGGATGAATGATTTTGTGCTATCTCTCGTGGTATATCGGATGGAAACCCATACGTAAATTCCGTAGCCGAATCCGAATGGACGGTAGTGCGGTCTAAACTTGGGATGCAACTCCACGTACTGCTTGAGAAACACACATATTTCGTTTAATTTAATCTTGTGTTTATTCATTGTTTATTAGAAATAGTATGTTATTTTTATGCATGATTTAGTTATTTCTTTCGCACTAGGAGCTTAATTATATCTCTTCAATATTTATGTTTAGACAATAGATTATTTATTTATGTTTCCGTATTTATCAATTTAATGTATCAATGAGATTGTGTGCTTACCATTATTTCGACTTACTTTTATGCATGCAAACTTAGATATAGGTTGTATGCAAACCTAGATGTAGGTTATTCTTCCGTATGCATGTTACGTAGACTCGGTTATATTATCACATAAATCCATTCATTACAAGTGGCATAAGTAAAGGACCATTCTGAACCCAACGGTTTGAGGTCTTCCCTTGCGAGGGGTGAGTGCGGCCTTAAATCATTTCCCAGTTCATGCTGGGTGGCGACTCCATTTTATTTCTACGGTTTAGTCCCTCTCGGGCTACTCCGTACTCCCGACCGGGCCGCGAGCCCGGGCCAACGTCGCCGATTTCTGTGTCCTACAATTATGATTTTACAATTAAGCCCCTGTGTAATTATTGAATTAATCCAATTAATTCAATTAGGTCAAAGTAAATAATCAATGTTATCCAATAACACTTGATTATCTTAGTTGATAATTATAATATTGAATATTATCTTTTATCAAAAATAATCGGCTACCCAAGTGCTCAACGAGTACACTACTTATTGAGACTCTCTAAGTTAAGACATGTTCGTCATATAAGCCTAGCTAATATGTACGCAATTCGGCCACCTCCGAATTCGCGAAGAACACTAACGACCTTTCTGAACTATACAAGTCGAGGTCATCACATATGTTTAACAATCCCTCCGTCGTAGGCTATCAGAGTTATGCTTAGGAAACATATAATATACCGTCAAGTTTCTGAGGCACACATCTCATGTCGACATGTCCACGATTCTTTACAACTGATGCGATCCACCATAGGTGATCGGCTTTGGCCAAAGTCTTTAAGAATCGTGACTTTACTCACATGGATACATAAACCCCTTATGGTACACATATGGGCTGACGGATCCTATCATGCTTCGCACTTGATTACTGAGTGCATCGGTCTACACCCAACGAACATCTAGAGGCTAGACTATGAAAGGTTCTAGCATACATGGCATCAAAGTATGGAGGATCTCACACAAAATCAATGTTATCCTATAGTCAAAGGATTGCATATGCTACTCAACTCGAGGAGATTCCTATTGACGGTGGTGTGTACTTCCAACTATTAGGAATCACATGTGAGTCATTCAGTATTCGCTTCAACGAATACCCACATGTCTATACGAGTTTCCAAAACGCATGGTACAACGGGTTAAACCATTGGAACTTTAATTCTAATATACAACATGTGCTAGTCTTCTAGGTTATACGAATTTGACCATATTCCAAAACCAACGACTATGAATATTTACTTTAAGAATTATTTACACCTAGCGTCAATAATATTCTAAGGTCGATGTCATTATTAGCATATCTATACATCAATCTAATACACATAATGACAATACCATTAATGAGGTATGAAATGAAAAATATAGTTATTTTATTAATAAATAATAAAATGTACAATTTGGATTGGCACTTCAAGCACCAACTCCATCAAACTCCCACTTGTTTAGTGCCAATCTAGATGGTACCGTAGTCCCATCTCCTCCACATGTTTATCAAATAACTTAGGGGGTAAGGCCTTTGTAAGCGGGTCTGCTATGTTGTCTTGTCCTTGAACCTTCAAGACCACTATGTCTTTTTGTTCAATAATATCTCTAATCACACGGTATTTTCTTTCCACGTGTTTAGACTTGGAATGTGCCATCGGCTCCTTAGCCTGCGCGATGGCTCCGTTATTATCACAGTACAATGGGATATAGTCCGCAATATAGGCACAACGCCAAGTTCCGTGATAAAATTTCTAATCCAAACAGCTTCTTTAGCATCTTCTGAAGCTGCTATAAATTCCACCTCAGTGGTGGAATCAGCTGTTGAGCATTGCTTTGAACATCGCCAACTAACAGCACCACCTTTAAGGGTAAATATATATCTTGATGTAGATGTTCTATCATCTGGATCTCCCTGGAAGTCGGAGTCTGTATAACCCTTAACTTGTAGCTCACTTTCTCCATATATCAGAAACTTATCCCTTGTGCCTTTAAGATATTTTAGGATATGTTTCAAGGTTGTCCAATGATCATTACCTGGATCAGATTGATATCGGCTGGTCACACTGACTCTGAAACTGATGTCAGATCTAGTACATAACATAGCGTACATTATGCTTCCAATACAAGAAGCATATGGCAAGTTAGACATCCTAGCTCTCTCTTCCTCAGTTTGAGGTGTCATTTTCTTCAAAAGAAGTATGTCGTATCGGAAAGGTACATTTGATGCATTGCAGTTGGTAAAACTGTACCTTTCTAATATTTTTTCTATGTACGTTGATTGTGACAACCCTATAAGCTTCCTAACTCTATCCCGGTAGAGCCTTATGTAGGAGTTTTATAAGGAATTACAGGGTTACCGCAGCGGAACGCGGAAAAACGATTTTTCTGATTTCAAAATTTTTTCTTGGAACAATTAAATAAACTTATTTATTTAATTATCCAATACTTAAAATCTGAAATTTTAACCCAAGAAATTATATTTCTTATAATTACCAAATTACCCCAAGTTTTGTAAATTAGTTATTTTGGTCATTAAAATGTCAAAAACATATTTAATTGATTTCAAATCAATCCCAAAATAATTTATACATAATTTGCAACAAAACCAGAAAATTTTCCAGATTTCCGAAATAGCCCAGAATTTTTTCAGAATTACGAAATCTGCCGTTATTTTTAATTAATTGTAATTTGACCCAATTTGTTCAAAACACATCAAGATCAAATACAATCAATCCCAAATTTGACATACATCAAATATACATAAAATTATATCATATATATGAAAAATCCTAAAATTTGAATGGGTTAAGAACCCTAATTTCACAAATTACTCAAATTAGATAATTTACATTAAATTGACAAAATTCAATACTTTAATCATCCAATTATCACACCAATCAAGTCTCACCATCATGAAATTAATCAAGAACAATTATAGGTTAATTATGAATGACTAATTAACTCTAGAATGGCAACTTTAACTTTCTAATTAATTTATTAAGGTTAATTAAAATAATAAGTAAATAAATTAATCATCATGCATAACATCCTCAAACAAGCTTCCAACAAATTAATTACAAACTAAAAGAGTAGAGACATGATCTTAACAACACAATTGAAGCTGAGAAAAATTGAAACAATTTTCATGTAGAAGAAGAAGTGAAATTACTTACAAAATCCAAATTTACCTTTGATTTTCATTTCTTTCTTCAACAAATGCTCTCAACTCTCTTTTGTAATTTTTGTTAAACTTGTGTAATTGTAAAAAATGAAACAAAACAATTTTGATATTCAATTCCCACAATTGCCGATTTTTTGCTTAGAAAAATAAATAACAATTATTTATTTTTTGTTCAAAAACCATTAGTCCACATATAAGCTTTAATAAAACAACATTTTATATTTAATAAAGTTATCAAAAATGTGTTCCAATTATAACATGCCATTTCCAAAGAAATCATTACTAAAAGATATTTATTTTATAAATTAATTTAATTATTTAACAATTAATTAATTAATTAATTAATTAATATAAATATCTTAAATATATGTATTATATTTACATTAAATATCTCAAATACATATATTAATGATATAAGTTTAAATATTACAAATTGATATTTAATTAATATGTATTTAATAATATCAAATATTAAATACAAATACACATTTATTCAGAAATGACCGTTAGGTCCCGATTGCATGTATTTTTCGTTTAACCATTAAACGAGTTATAAATAATCAGTATTATTCATAACAGTTGCCCTAGTGCTCTACAAGTATATTTCATTAGTGAGACTCTCTATATTCAGGATATCCATCATGAAATCAAATTTCGTGTCCATAATTCACCCACCCGTAAATTATGACGAGCACGGATAAACTCACTGAATCATACAGGTCGAGGTCACTGCATATGTATAATCCCTCTGTCACAGGTATCCTAATTAATCCAGAGATATAGATACAAACGTCAAATCTCTATAGATGTAATCACATCGACGTTTCTATTAGCAATCCCTCAAATAACACTTAGAAATGATTTCTACAGTGTACCACGGGCCCATGGATTTAACAGATTGCTAATTCCATATTGAATACCTATGCTCTGTACACATAGCTGACATATCATATCTTGATACACACGGGATATCCTGAGCATCAGTCCATACCCAACGAACATGCTGAGGTCTGATCTAAATAGATCGGTGACGTGACTGCCATCTAAGTGTGGAAAATAACTCAGATATCCACAGTGGTATCTCAAGTCAAAGAATCACTATGCTCACTCAACCCGAGAAAATTCTTATTGACGCTGGTGTACCATCCATTAAGAATCTTCGGTGAGTCGTTCAATGTTTATCCGCTATAAATACCTACAAGTCTATACGAGTCTCCAAGACTCATAGTTCATTGAGAAACCATCGGAATCCAAGATTCCAATATACGACATGTACCAGTCTCGACGAGTTTACTTTACTGACCAAGTAATGTAAACCTTGACTGAGAACAGTCTAAGAATGACAACGTCATGATACAACTCAATGTCAGTTGCGACGATTTTGCAACAGTATCATAACTAATCATTCTAAGGTCAGTTATGTCTTTACCATATTAAAAAAGAAGTTATATAAAAGAAACTGTTCATTTTATTCATAATAAAATGTTACATTAGTATTTACAAGGAAATACATAATAAAATTGACGCTTAGAGCACCAACCCTAACACCTTATACCTAGTATATAGGAAGCTTCACCCATATCTTTCATGGAGAAGCTCTTGCAAAGGTAGACTTTCACACTTTGCATCATCCCTATATCATTTCCTATGATAAGGATGTCATCTACATACAATATTAGGAAAACTATTATGCTCCCACTAACTTTCTTATAAACACATGGTTCTTCCTCGTTTTTTATGAATCCAGATAATCTAATTATCTCATCAAAATGACGATTCCAGCTTTGGGATGCCTGTTTAAGTCCATAAATAGACTTTTGGAGCTTACAAACAAAGTTTGAAGTCTCACTGGATACGAAACCCTATGGTTGTTCCATATAGATATCCTCTTCAAGAAATCCATTTAGGAAAGCGGTTTTCACATCCATCTTCCATATCTCATAGTCGTGATATGCAGCAATGGCTAAAAGAATCCTAATGGAAATCCTAATGGATTTTAACATGGCTACCAATGAAAATGTTTCCTTATAGTCAATCCTAGGACGTTAAGTGTAACCTTTCGTACCAGTCGAGCCTTAAAGGTTTCCACCTTCCATCGGGCCCTTGCTTCATTTTCTAAACCCATTTACAACTAATAGGTTTAACTCCTTCAGGAAGTTCAACTAAGTCTCATACTTGATTGGCATGCATTGAATCTATTTCAGATTTCATGGCTTCTTGCCATTTTCTTGAATCGATATCCAATATCACTTCCTTATACGTAGTCGGATCTGTTTCCTCCGAAGAAGAGAGCATCAAGGCTCACATCAGATGTTAAAAACAGTCACTCATGAGGCCTTGATATTCTATTCGACTTACATAAAACATGTGTTGTAGATCCTTCACCTAGTTGGATCTCTGGTTCCATCTCAGGTTCCTTAATGTTAGGATCAAACTCATCAAGTTTAATCTCTCTACAATTCCCACTTTCTCTCAAAAATTGCTTTTCAAGAAAAGTTGCAAAGTGAACAACAAATACATTTCGTTACTCGGAATCGTAGAATTGATATCCCATGGAATTATCAGGATACTAGTTTATCCCGCTGCAAAATTCTAACATATGTAGGACAACCCCAAATCTTTAAATGCTTAAGACTTGGATTTCTACCGAACCATATCTGATAGGGGGTCATAGAAACAGCTTTCGATGGAACCTTATTAAGTATGAAGGCAGCAGTAAAAAGCGTAACCCCAAAGGTAATAGGAAGATCTGTATAGCTCATCATCGTTCGCACCATATCCAATAAAGTACGATTTCTACGCTCAGACACTCCATTGTGTTGAGGTGTTCTTGGTGAGCTATATTGGGCGAGAATTTCATTCTCCCTTAAATAATTTCTGAATCATTCACTCATGTATTCACCGCTTCGATCTGATCTAAGGCTTTTGATGAATTTACTGGTTTGTTTTTCTACTTCGTTTCAGAATATTTTGAACTTGTCAAATGTTTCCGACTTATGTTTCATCAGATAGACATATCCATATCTAGACTTGTCATCTGTGAAAGTCACAAAGTATGTGGAACCATCATGAGTAGCATGATTTAATGGACCACACACATCGTTGTGTATTAGCTCCAGTAAATCTCCAGCACAGTGTCCAACACCTTGAAATGGGGCCTTTGTCATCTTTCCTTGGATACATGACTCATAAATCGGATGAGGATCTA
This sequence comes from Zanthoxylum bungeanum, assembly GCA_019454045.1. NCBI lineage: Eukaryota > Viridiplantae > Streptophyta > Magnoliopsida > Sapindales > Rutaceae > Zanthoxylum > Zanthoxylum bungeanum. Next base: position 1,409 of record SKCR01017534.1, on the reverse strand, counting down.
AGGTAAGATTTTCAATCAAACCATCCTTTACCAATTTGGATAAACGTCTAACACCTATGTGGCCCAATCTCATATGCCATAATTCAATATTATTTAGTTCAGAGTTCCTACTTGTATTTTTCTCTATATTAAAGACATTTCTATATGTTTCCAAAACATAGTGACCGTTTGATAAAGAACATTCACATTTCAATAAATTTTCTTTACCATACAAACATAAAGTTTCATCCTTAATGTTTATTTTATATCCCACTTTATCTAATATTGGCAGTGATATTATTTGTCTGATAAGTGAGGGAACATAGTAACAGTCATGTAAATCTAATTTACATCCATTTGGGAGATCTAGAACAACTGTTCCTATGGCCTTGACATCCAATGTCTTGCCATTGCCAACTTTAAGCTGGATCTCCCATTTATTCAACATTCTTTTAACCCTAATTTCCTGCAGGGAATTACAAATATGAGTAGGACTGCCAATGTCTAACACCCATCCACTATTTGCATCTAAGGCTAATGAGATGTCAATAATTGGAAAAATACAAAGCGTACCTGAGGGTCCTGCTTTTCCTTTAAGCTTTGGACAATCCTTCTTCCAGTGTCCAGACTTCTTACATTGCAGACATTGATCACAAGCTACTTTCGGTTTTGCGCCTTTGCGCTTCTTGGAGTTTTTCTTTGATATTTTCTTCTTCCCCATCTTTATTTTCTTTGACTTCCCATAAGTATTTGAAGATCCAGCTCCACCATGGAGATATAGTATGGGGTTGCATTTCTTTAAATCTTGCTCTGTCGTGCGTAGCATGGTATGAATTTCTTCGTATGTGGCTTGCATCGAATGTATATGGAAATTTAATACAAAGTCAGCATAAGAACTAGGCAAGGAAGACATAATCAAATTACGGCCCAGCAATTCATCAAACACAATGCCTTGTCGTTCCAGATATCGAATCTGGTCGATCATGTTCAAAACATGAGTGCTGACAGCTCCTCCCTCATTGAGTTCAGCACAGAATAATTCCTTAGACCTTCGATAAAGTTCCATCTATTGATTTGCCTCGAACAACTCCATGAGTGTTCGCATGATGCTCGAAGCATCTGGTAATTCAATGTACTGTCTCAGCAAATCTGGAACCATCGATCCCAAGATGTAGGATTTCACCTACAGGTTATCATCCTTCCATCTATCAAAAGTTTCTCGCTCTTCTGGAGGATAGATATCAACAAGCAGTGGATTGATTGTGACATAAGTCAATTTTTCATACTCCAAGACAAGGCGTATGTTCATTTCCCATTCGAAATAGTTTTCGGCTCTTTTTAGCTTATTGGAATCCAAAGGTTTCATAATGGATTAGTGGCAGCCATCTACAAAACAATATTTTTGAGTAGTAGCCCCAGAACATTTTTTC
>SKCR01017533.1:0-50615 GCA_019454045.1 Zanthoxylum bungeanum | reverse complement strand
GGTCGAGGTGCCCCCGTTGTCTGTTGCAGTTCCGGGATTCATCCCAGGGTCGAGGGCCCACTGCATCATCGGTTGTATTCCGGGTCGAGGTCCCAGGGTCGAGGTGCCCACTAAATCATCAGTTTGAGGGCGAGGTCCATTTTGTCAGCAGTATTGGGTCGAGGTGCTCAGGGTCGAGGTACCCCCGTTGTCTGTTGCAGTTTCGGGATGCGTCCCAGGGTCGAGGGCCCACTGCATCATCAGTTGTAGTTCCAGGATGCGTCCTAGGGTCGAGGACCCACTACATCATCAGTTCGAGGGTGAGGTCCCTATTGTCAGCGGTGTTGGGTCGAGGTGCCCAGGGTCGAGGTTGCCCCCATTGTCGGTTGTAGTTCCGGGTCGAGGTGCCCAGGGTCGAGGTGCCAACTACATCATCAGTTTCGGGGCGAGGTCCCATTGTCAGCGGTGTTGGGTCGAGGTGGCCCCATTGTCGGTTGTAGTTCGGGTCGAGGTGCCCACTACATCATCAGTTCGAGGGCGAGGTCCCTATTGTCAGCAGTGTTAGGTCGAGGTGCCCCCATTATCGGTTGTAGTTCTGGTCGAGCTGCCCAGGGTCGAGGTGCCCACTACATCATCAGTTCGAGGGCGAGGTCTCTATTGTCAGAGGTGTTTGGTCGAGGTGCCCAGGGTCGAGGTGCCCCCGTTGTCGGTTGTAGTACCGGGTCGAGGTGCCCAGGGTCGAGGTGCCCACTACATCATCAGTTCGAGGGCGAGGTCCCTATTGACAGCGGTGTTGGGTCGAGGTGCCCAGGGTCTAGGTGCCCAGGGTCGAGGTGCCCAAGGTCGAGGTGCCCCCGTTGTCGGTTGCAGTTCCGGGATACGTCCCAGGGTCGATGGCCCACTGCATCATCATCACAGTTCACATTCGGTGGTTCGAGAACAAAGCCCAGAGATCGAGGCACCTCACCACCATATCAACTCAGTTCGAAGCAACAGGCAAGTCAGGTGGCAGCTGGCGAGCCAGGTAAGTAAAAATGCATTGCATAACTTTGATAGGATTGTCACTGTTACATACTGCACAAGTCCCATCAAAGTGGGGGCGACTGTAGGCACGCATTTTTTTCATATAAGGCCCGATGATGAGTCTCGTATGGAGACACTACCTCTTAGTTGTGGAAGCCGCGGGAAACGGACGTTGGAAGGGGTAAAGTTGGAAATTAGCATTTTGTCAGATTTAACTCGCTTGTTTCGCTTCGGGTTCGCTTGTTGGACCTCTATTTTAAAACACACCAAACCCACTAAAACACACAACCAATTCAAAAATAATTAAAACATTTAAAACACATCTCACAATCAAATAATTAAAACATTTAAAATACATGTCACAAATTAAATTAAAACAAATTAAATTAAAATTAAAATAAATTAAATTAAATCACATTCACAAATTAAATTAAACTTAAATAAATTAAATTAAAAACACATATCACAAATTAAATCACATTCCTAATTAAATAAATTCTAATTCCAAAATTAAATAATCACTTTCCAAATTAAATCAAATTAAATTGATTCACTCACCAATTTAAATAATTCCCCACCAAAATTACAATTATTCATTTCCTTTAACAAACCAAATAAAATAAATACCACTTAAAACATGATTTCTTTCCTTTTCCAAGAGCCATGCAAACCCTAACCCTACACTCTCTCTATAAAAGAATAACATAACCAACCCTAAGCCCTCTCTCCTCTCATTGACTCCCACACGGCTCATTCTGACAAAACCTTAAAATTCAGAACTCATTCACTGCAAATAAGCACTAACCTTAAGCCTGACAGCGTCCCTCACGTCCCTTATAACCTCAACTCTCCTCCCTTATCTTCATCATCACCTACGCAAGACACCCCTCCACTCACGCAGACCTTCACCTCTCTCAACTACTGCACACCACTCACGTCCCAGCTTCCCCTCTCTCACATAAACACCCCATTGGCTCCTCACTCTCTCGGCAAACTGCCATCAAACAGCAACACATCACCCCCTTTTGTTTCACGCCACACAGCCCATTCGTCGACACAGAAACACCAACGAAACAGCGCAAACCCTAGCCTCCCTTCACGTAACAAGCCCCCATGACCTCCACCTCCCTCAACTACTTCACACTCTCACGTCTCTCTCCATCAGTTCCTCATGTTCATAAGCCAACAAAACCCTACACTTCACGGAGCCATACTCAAACAGTAGCACAAACCCTAGCCTTTAACAGCCACTGCCCTTCACAGCCAACACACACCAATGAGCAGCCCCCTGACCTAGACCTCACGAATCCCCTTACTCTCGACAAAATAAAATATATATAAACCCTAATGAGCCACTGCCCTCACAAGCCTTTACACTCAACACAGACAGAACCCTCATTCACGTAGCAACCTGCCTCACACCAAAATCTGCCTTCTCGCCACCTAGCCAAAACCACTCTCCATCAACACACTCATAGCCTTCCACAATGCCACACAGCCCATTCAACAAACACGTAAGGTCGCACTCACCTAGCCCTCTACAAGCGCACTCACCTTGCCCTCAGCGCACGCCACGCCAAAGCCACCATAAGCCCTCCTCACACGTTGCCTCTTCACGCGCAATTCACATATGTCCCTTTAACGCTACCCAGCCCACTCACAAACTAGTCACAAGCCACCTAGCCCACTCGAAAATCTGCCTCAACGCCACTGCCACTCAAAATTGTCCTAAACTGCCTCACAAATTTTCCCAGTAAACTGTCCAGTAAATCAACCCAAAACTGCACCTAAAAAACAGCCCAAACCAGTCCAAAAAACCACAAAAACAGTAGCCTAAATTACCAAAACAGTGACCAGAAAACACAACAAAAAATAGCAGCGAAACGGTGTGAAAACAGTAGCCCGAACAGCGAAACAGAGAGGAAAAACATCACCGGTTTCTGTGTCCTACAGTCTGGCGACTCCACTGGGGATAGAGAATCAGCCCCGAAATAATGTCTTGTAATGTTTGGATTTGTGCTTTAATTAATCGTGTCTACAGTGGGTTGAAGGGGTTTAGTTAAAAGCATTGTCAGCGAGAGCCTTCGTCAGGGAGAGCCTTTGTCCGCACTCCCATAAACCCACATGTGAACCTTAGTCGTAGAACTAGTAGAAATTATTATTATTTTTTTATATTGATGTTTTGGATCGTCGTCATTTGGATCCAGTTGGACCTTTTGTCAAAAGATGTGAACTTGTTGGGCCATTTAAACTGGGACGAGTTTGTGTCCTTTGACAGTTGGCCAAAAGCTTTTAAAATGTCGGTGGGCCATTTTATGTTTGAGCTTCTTATCATTTGAAGTTTCTTAGCCATGTTATCGCAAAAGTGTAAACCTGTTGGGCCTTTTCAACTGGGACAAGTTTTATACCGCACAATAGTATGGTTGAATACTTTAAAATGGTAATGGGCCGACTTATATATATTCCATACATCACATGGATCTCATGCATCTCATGCATACATGCATCATGTAACCATTTGTGCCTTAAAAGCCATCATAGATATCCGTTGGGTTGAGGAAAAAAAAAGTTTGTCAAGAGGAGTTTGGCAAACATGGATATCGTGGAAAAGGAAACCGAGGAACAGAGAACTTTACTGCAATGATAGAAAGACCATTGGGGAGCCTTCAAAAAAAAAGAGAAAAAAAAGAAAAAAAAAAAAAAAAAGAAAAAAAAAAGAAAAGAAAAAAAAGAAAGAAAAAAAGAAGAAGAAAAAAAAATTGTTGTTTGTTTTTAGTCCTTGGTAGTTAGACATAAGTCCGATGATGAAATTGATTGCTTTAGGGAGAAACCTTAGAAACGATAAACCATTGACGTGCTTTTATCTGATAATTTGAGTAATTGATCTATGTTAGACTCGTAAGCACTTGATTATAGGTTCTTAGTGGTGAAAACCTGAGTAGTTAGCAAAGTGATTAGTTGAAGAAATGGTAGGTCGGTGAATGACCGTTCGCCTAAATGTCTATCCTAATTTGCTTGTGCTATGATGTGTGGTATGGTTAAAAATAAAAGAAAAGTCTCTAAAGAAAAGAATTGAACCTCCTATAACTGATAAGCGTGAAGCTACCCATGGGCGAGTATTAGGACCACCATGCTAAGAAAGGCCACGGCTCTGATAGCCCATGCAACTCTGTGTGTGGAAAATGGTTCAAGTTACCATGTGCTTGGCAATCATGACAATGCTTTACCAGCTTCGCGCAGTCAGCTTCCATGGTCGACCAGTAAAAGCCTTGTCTTACTATCTTACGAGACAAATTCAACCCATTCATATGCGGTCCACATACTCCGGCATGTACTTCTTCCATTGTCTTCTGAGCTTCTTCTTTTCTCAAACACTTCAGCTGAACGCCATTTATCTGTCTCTTGTACAATTCTCCTTTCAAAACAACATACTGAGAAGCCAACTTCTGAATAACTATTCTATCTTTTCTGCTTGCTTCTTCTGGGAGTTCTCTGTGTTCCAGGTATTGCTGAATATCATGGTACCAAGGTTTTCCATCGCCGACCTCCACTTCTAGAACTCTTTCTATCTCATAAACAGGTCTGCTCCCTATTGTCAGTACTAATGGTCTCATCACTAACTTCTCTGGATTTTCCCAAGTCGCTGCAAGTGTAGCTAATGCGTCTGCCATCTGATTCTCTTCTCGCGGCAAGTGCTGAAACTTACAATCGGGGACAACATGTGCCAACTTTCTGAGGTGAAAGAGATACGGTTTCAATCGTTCTTATTTCAATTCCCACTCTCCTCGCATCTGTTGGACTACCAACATCTTATCTCCGTAGACCTCCACGCTCTCAGCCTTCAAGGCTATCAATGCAGTTAATCCAAAAGCACATGCTTCATACTCAGCCATGTTGTTAGTTACTCCGAACGTCAACCTCTTGGCCATAGGCAAAGTCTCTCCTTCGGGATTCACTATCACGATCCCAATTCCAGCTCCTTTGCAATTCACTGCTCCGTCGAAATATATTTTCCACCCTTGGACTGTTATTGCTTGGATCTCTTTATCTGGGAATTCAAATTTGTACCGATCCCCTTTAATAGGTTGCAATGCTAGGAACTCTGCTACGGCTCGCCCTTTGATTACTTTGGAGGTGAGATACTCAATGTCAAACTCTGTCAGCAACACTAACCATCTTCCCAACTTCCCCACTAGCGAAGGCCTGAATGTAGATACTTCAAGGGATTTGCTTTGGCTACCACCTGGATCTTGTAAGACTGGAAGTAATGCCGCAGTTTTCTGGACGCCCATACCACTGCCAAACAGATCTTCTCTACCTCTTGATAACGGGGCCTCATACGAAACATCTTCTTACTGAGATAGTAGACTGTATGCTCTACCCCTGTCTCATCTGCCTGTATCATCATTGCCCTAAGTGCTTCTGATTCTATGGCCAAATACAATATCAAGGTTCTGCCCGGTCTCGGAGGTTTCAATACGGAGGCTTTACCAAGTATTCTCTGATCTTGTCAAAGGCTGCTTGACATTGCTCATTCCATTTCACTGGCTGGTCTTTTCTAAGCAGTTTGAAGATAGACTGACATACTGATGTCAACTTGGCGATGAACCGACTGATGTACTGAATTTTCCCGAGGAATGCTCTGACTTCCTTCTCAATCTTCGGTGCTGGCATCTCTGTGATTGCTTTGATCTTCTCAGAGTCTACCTCTATTCCTCATATTCCCACTATATGTCCCAGCAACTTTCCTGATGTTACCCCAAACACACATTTCTTGGGATTCAGCCACAAGTTGTATTTGTCAACTCTCTGAAAGAACTTCTCCAGTGCTTCTATATGCCCAATTCTTGTCTCTGATTTCACCATCATATCATCCACATATACTTCAATCTCTTTGTGCATCAAGTCGTGGAATAGTGTAGTGGCCATCCGCTGATAAATAGCTCGTGCATTCTTGAGCCCAAACGACATTACCTTGTAAAAATATGTGCCCCACTCGGTGACAAAGGCAGTCTTGTGCTTGTCTTCTTCAACCATGAGAACTTGATTGTATCCTGAAAACCTGTCTGCAAATGAATACATGGCAGATAAAGCAGCACTGTCAACTAGCACATCTATATGAGGTAGAGGAAAATCATCTTTCGAGCAAGCCTTGTTAAGATATCTGTAGTCCACGCACATTCTGACCTTCCCGTCTTTCTTCGGCACCGGCATAATATTCACCAACCACTCAGGATACTTCACTACTTCCAGGAACCCCACATCTATCTGTTTCTTGACTTCTTCTCTGACCTTCTCGGCCCACTCAGGTCTCATCCGTTGGAGTTTCTGTTTCACTGGCTTCATATTCGGATAAGTTGGTATTGTATGTTGGGCGATGCTTCTGTCTACTCCAGGCATGTCCTCATAGGACCAAGCAAATACTTTGGCATATTTGACTAATACTTCTTCTAATTTCTCCTGCTCCTCGGAGGTAACCTCATTTGCAATTAGAATTTCCTTGGGGGCTCTCAGGCGTACCAAGGTTAAATGCATTCGTTTTGGTTGAGCTGATATCAAATATACTCAAGTCGTGCAAATTGAAAAGAAGAGGCTCAGGTAAGTAAGCAAAATGATTGTCTTTATTACTAGCAAACGCGGGAGTACACTCAAATAAATCAGGAAGATAAATGTCTTCATCATCTACAGACACTTCATCCACCGCAACCAGGTTTTTCTCAGCCTTCTTATTCTCCTCGATAGTCAGGCTCTCCAATTTCATCAGCTCTTCTTCCCACTTATTTTATTCCTTCTCAACTTCTTCCGTCAGCGGCTTCTCACCCATCACATCTTGGAAGAACTAAAATCCAGGTACCACAATCCCATTAACTTCTACCGGTTCGGGCTCTCCTTGATACCCCGCGGCCTTTACAAAGCATTCCATCAATTTCAACCCTTTCTTTTTAGCCTTCGGCTTTTCCTCGTCAGACTTGTATCCCAAACCCCTCCGGGTAGTCTGCCCTTTAAAGTTTGGCAATGCTGAGCCTTCACCCGGCTCGAACTTCATCTTTTCCATGATCCTAGCCACCTTAGGATCCACCCACTCCTCAAAAGTTGCCGACACTTGGAACCTTGTGAAGGGTTGTATTTCCAAAGCAGCCATATCATTATCTACCTCAGCTCGGATGGTGACAATCGCTTCCCCGTACGAGAACTTAATAACCTGATGCAGAGTGGAGGGCACGCCCCCAAGCTTGTGAAACCAAGGCCTTCCCAACAACAAGGCAAAAGTGGTCGGGATATCCAGCACTGTGAACTAAACTTCATCCTCAATCGGGCCGACCTTGACTACTGCAGTAAAGGTACCCTCAACTCCCCGCTTGCTATCATCATAAGCTTTGATAGTCATACTGGAGGGGTCCAGATCCGTTGCCTTCATACCCAACCTTGCCAAAATCTTCAATGGGCAAACGTTGATAGATGAGCCATCATCTACCATCACACAAGATGTCTTCTTGCCCCTCACTTCAGCTCTGATGAACAAAGGTCTATTATGGTTTCTTCCCTCAGCCGGGAGTTCCTCCTCAGAAAAGGTTATATGTAGAGCTTCCTTTTGCACTGATCCAACAAACATTGTGGGGTTGGCATCCTCCGGCACTACTATCTTGCTGAAGGCCTCAACCATAGCACATCTGTGCCCTGTGACGAACACAACAATTCCCAGATGCTGACCTGTGCCCGTGTCTTCTTCAACTGTCGCAGCACTACATCTCCCTCAGCATTTCCCATATTCTCATCCACTTCTCTACCCTCTGTCAACATTTCTTTACCCTTCTCAGCCGTATCACTGTAGAAACACCCGCTGCGTGTCATTCCTCTCACCTCATCTTCATCACTACTGGAGAAGTCTTCCCAAAAATTCTTTCACTGTTCTGTTTCATCTTCGCTATTGCTATCCCAAATTCCCAGGCAAAAGGCTTGGTAGTCAAAGGATTTGAGGACAAGGCTTTCGGGTAGGCCATAGTTGATCATATAGGTTGGTGGTGGGACATAGTGGTAATTCGGCAGAGGTTTTTGTGTGTGTTAGGCTGTTCTTTTTCAGGGTCGGGTATTTTTTGGGAGTCTATAAGGTCATGGATTTCATGGCGGAGGCGGCAAAATTGTTATTGTCATGGCCCTTCTGTTGATGGAAATGGCAATAGTGGTTCAGGTTGAGATGCAGTGGTGGTGGGTGTGGAAGTGGTTTGGTCTCTAGGGGTTTCAGAAGTCATTGTCTCTTTAATTTCTCCAATACCTTAGACAAGGGTCTACCTAGGTTGGAGAAATGCCGGTTTCGGATAGCAGCAATCTCAGCAGCAACAGGCTTGGTACCTGATGGTCCCCCAATGAGCCTCATGTTCAGGCTATATAACTTTCTGTTCTCAGCTTCTTCTTCTTCAATATCCATGACAGTCTCCCTCAACTGTCGAAAATCAGTAATCATGGAGGTCATTCTCCTCAGCTTTCCATAAATGGAGGGCTTAGTACCCTTGATGATCATTTTGATTTGGTCCTTCTCTCAGGGCCGAGTCTGCATCTTTAGAAGCTAGCTCCTCTAGCAGTCTACATACTATTTGAAGCTATCCTCCGACTTCTGCTTGGTGTTTTCCAAATCACAGAGTGACAAGTCAATCTCCAAATCTGTGACATACTGACTCAGAAAAGCCTCTGCTAATGCTCTCCAGTCATCCTTGACTTTCCTCTCAAGGCCATGGTACCATACTACGGGTGCCCCTCAAGCGACATCCCGAACATTTTCTGCACCTGACGCTTCGATAAACCAACTGAACTCATAACTGAAACATACTGACGGAGATGGACCCTCAGATCCCCATTCCCGTTGAACTTGGCCAACTGTGCTTCAAAGGTCATTGCCTCCTAATCTAGCAGGTAGGGGTGGGCAAAAAAATCGACCGAACCGAACCAAACATGATCGAATTTATGGTTTTTTTCTAACGGTTTGTTTGCGGTTCGGATTGGCCCACCCCAAACGGTTTACGGTTCGGTTCAGATGCTAAACCAAACCGCACCTGTTAAACCGAATCGAACCGTTATAATTAAAAAATTATATATTTTTATAAAAAGATTTAAAATTTTCTTTTAATTTTACTTTATGTTTTCTTTTTATTAGTATGTTAATATTTTTATTCTTAATTTTTTTTATTAATATATTTTTTTGTTAATACTTTTATTCTTAAATTTATTTATTAATAATTTTATTCTTAAATTTGTTGTTTTATTGGTTATTCTTGAAAGTAAGCTGTTGGATTTGTCTCTTAATTCGAATGATGGTCACATCATTATTCGAGGTAATTTTAAAAAATACAAGAATTAATTGTGCCTCATTTTCAATCCTCTATTGAGTGCATGTGTTCTCTGGAGTCACAGCTTACACCGTAGCACTTCATACTATTTGTTCACTAGACTATTTTTTTTTTGGTCTTCATTTAAGTGGATGAATTTTTTTTAAGTAGAATAATTCGTAAACCGAACCGAACCAATCCGTAAACCGATGGTTTAAAAAATTTTCAATCCGAACCAAACCGTTATTTAATGGTTTGGTTTGAGAGGTAAAAAAATCGGACCGTAAAATATGGTTTGGTTCGGTTTTTAGCAAAAACCGAACCAAACCGAACCGCGCCCACCCCTACTAGCATGTCTTCATGTTTACCCCTCATCTTGCGGGTAACCGATTCTACCTGATCCCGGAGCTTCTATAATTCTACCTGAGACACAATCATTCTTCCTACCGCATATTCGGTCATGCCATCATCAAAAGTGGGGATGTCATCCCCCGACCTGTTCGGAGGCTCCTCACGCCTCACATTCTCAGAGTTTCCCCCAGCACGGGGCACAGCCAGATTAGCCATAGCAGTAGTCAAGGTTTGCAATTGTTCGTAACCTTGGTGAGACTGATTTCCAACTGATCCATACGGGATACCTCATTCTCTGATTTGCTCATATTTGCTATCGGCCTCTTAGTGAGTCTTCATTCTTCCCTAACCCAACGAGAATCTATGATGGCTTTTAGACACAAGGGTTAACATGATGCGTGTATGCATGAGGTGCATGAGATGCGTGAGATGTATGGAATATATAAGTCGGCCCATTATCATTTTAAAGCATTCAATCACATTGTTGCAAGGTGCAAACTTGTCCCAATTGAAAAGGCCCAACAGGTTTACACTTTTGCGATAACATGGCTAAACAAATTCAAATGATAAGGGGCCCAAACACAGGATGGCCCATCTACATTTCAGAAACTTTTAGCCCAATTTTCGTAAGATACGAACTCATCCCAGTTTAAATGGCCCAACAAGTTTACATTTCTAACAAGAAGTCCAAACGAGTCCAAATGATGATGGCCCTAAGCACAAGCACAAGCACAAGGAAATAGTTTCTATTGGTCGTACAACTATGGTCTACGCGTGGGTTTGCGTGAGTGTAGACAAAGGCTCTCACTGGTGAAGGATTGCCCACAACTAGGTCTCCCCACTCAAGGGTTCGAGTGACCAAGTGAACACACCTTTTTTATACCTTTCGGTACGTGCCAACGAGTTATGGTGCATGACTGACTGTCAAATGGATTTCCTATTGAAGATTCCCCAGAGGGAGGGCGGAGCGAACTCTCTTAAAAACACAAGCCTCTTAGTCTCTTATCGCCTTGGTGATAGGAATAAACAACAAGTCCTCCAAATTAGTCTATCACAGTAAGCTACGAGCACATGATTATCTAGGTGCCTTCACAACTTTTCCTTATAGAAAGGTAGTGAATGAAGGAAGACACCAAACCATTACCTAGCCCTAACAATGCATTTGATTAAACCTCTTTCAACCCACTGCAGACACGATTAACTAAAGCATAAATCACAATCATTACAAGACATTATTTCGGGGCCGATTCTTTATCCCCAGTGGAGTCGCCAGACTGTAGGACACAGAAATCGGTGATGCTATTCCAATTTTGCGGCCCGGTTGGGAGTACAGATTAGCCCGCGGGGGACTAAACCGGAGAAATAAAATGGAGTCGCCACCCGGTGTGAACCGGGAAAATGATTTAAGGCCGCACTCACCCCTCGCAATGGAAGAACTCAAACCGTTGGGTTCAGAATGGTCTCTTATGCCAATTGTAATGAAATGATTTGTGCAATAATTTAATCGGATCTACGCAACATATATTTCCAAGAGTATTAGACTTCTAAGTTCACATGTATGAAAATAAAGCCCATATCTAAATATGTATATAACCTATATCTAAGTTCGCATGTATAAAAGTAAACTGGAATAACGGCAGGCATATAATTTCATAAACACATTAAATCGATAAACATGGCAATACAAGTAAAACATAAACATAGGAGAGACATAATTAGGTTTCTAGTGCGAAAGAAACAATCACGGAAGCAATCATGTTTGAGAATATAATGGAAGAAACAAGCATGCATGAAATGGGATGTAACAGGTGAAAACTCGTTCGTGGAGCATTTGATAACCCGTTCGAATGGAGAAGGGCCGAGAGCATACGTTCGAGTTGCGTTCTTGGACTCATTCGAACGGGATAAGACCTGATGCATGATAAAGCAGAAAATATACGCGTTCGAGTAGCGTTCGTAAACACGTTCGAATGGGGGGGAGGCCGAGAGCATGCGTTCGAATTACGTTCTTGGACGCGTTCAAACGGGATAAGACCTGATGCATGATAAAGTAGAAAATATACGCGTTCGAGTAGTGTTCGTAAATGCGTTCGAATGGGGGAGGGCCGAGAGCATGCGTTCGAGTTACGTTCTTGGACTTGTTCGAACGGGATTACAAAAGAAAGGGAATTTAGCGACATAAACACATATTTGAATGACCAAATACATAACATGGGACCTCATATGCCCAATTGAACATGCTTACATCCAATCAAACATACTTCATCCGGCGTGGCAAGACATCGTGGTAAAGGTAGCCTTTAGGCGTTTCCCTCGAATAGAGGACCTTTAATCCACCCTAGTCGAACCCATGCGCATCAAGTAATTATATGTGAATAGCTAAGTAATTATATTGGACATTGGATGCCTGATTGAACACATCTCACGTTCAATCAAACATGCCTCATCCGGCGCGGCAAAACATCGTGGTAAAGGTAGCCTTCAGGCATTTCATCTCTCGAAGTGGAGGACCTTTAATCCAACTTGATTTGCCTATGCGCATTGCGATATGATGCATGATTATGCAAGGAGATGAAAAACAAAAAGCAAATAACGTAATAATAAAAAGGGGCGGCAAAATATTGTCGTAAAGGTAGCCTTTTAGACTTTTCTTCCCTAAAATACGAACCTTTAGACCAACATACTAAGCCCATGCGCATTACATCACAATACATAGAAAGTAAAGACAACAATATATGACTTTGTATACTCGATTAAACATATCTCACATTCAATCAAACACACTTCATCCGGCGCGGTAAAATATTGTCGTAAATGTAGCCTTTTGGACTTTTCTTCCCTCAAATAGAGAACCTTTAGACCAACATACTAAGCCCATGCGCATTACATTACAATGCATACAAAATAAAGACAATAATATAGGACTTCGTATACTCGATTGAACATATCTCACATTCAACCAAACATACTTCGTCCGGCGCGGCAAAGTATTGTCGTAAAGGTAGCCTTTTAGACTTTTCTTCCCTCAAATAGAGAACCTTTAGACCAACATACGAAGCCCATATGCACTATATCATCAATACACAAGCAAGTAATGTGTGGAAAGTAAAAGGCGGAATATAAAATGCGAATAATAAACAAACAAGATAAAATAAAGTGAAAGATGTGCCGTTTGCTCAAGTGGTACGTGGATTTGTTTCCCAAGTACAGACCGCACTACCGTCCATTTGGATTCGGATAAGAAATTTATGTTTGGGTTTCCATCCGATATACCATAAGAGACGACACATTTTCCATTCATCCAATGGCCACAACACACATTAACCAACGACTCTCATGCGAAGGAAATTCAATAAATAATTAAAAGATGAATGAGAATAAATAAGAAAGGTGCCCTCAGGTCTAACCTTTTTTGTCAACTCTTGGAAGTGCGTCACAAGGCCGTCGGAAGGGCTAACACTCTGCAACTCTTCCGGTTCGCTGGTTCACGTTCTTTCCTCGCTGTTTCGCTGTTTGGGCTGCTGTTTTTACTCCGTTTTGCTATTGTTTTGCTACTTTTTTTTAGTCACTATTTTTGCTGTATTAAAGGACTGTTTTTGTGGTTTCTAAGGGGATTAGGGCTTCTTTTTTGTGCGGTAATTTAAGGGTTTTGAAGTGCAGTTTTTGTCCACTGTTTTCGGTAATTTAGGCCTCTGTTTGGGGTGATTTTTTTGGATTATAGTGCAGTTTCAGGGGCTTTTTTTCAGTCACTGTTGTGTGGTTTCAAGGGCTGTTTTTCGGTGATGCAGAGACTATTTTGGAGGATGTGTTTTGGTGGTCTTGGGGGTATAAAAACCAGTGCATTTTTTGGCGGTTATAGGGGCAGATCTTAGGACTGTTTTTGGTGGTATTGGGGACTGTTTTGAGGGGTGTGTTTCGGTGGTTATAGGGTGTGGTTAAGGCAGTATTTTCAGTGGTCTTAGGGGCTGTTTCGGGGACTGTTTCGGTGAGGTTTCTTGGTTGTTTGGGAGAGTGTTTCAGTGAAGGTTTGTGTGGCAATGGAGGGGTTTGAGGGTAGTGTTTTCGGCTATTGAAGAGAGGAGGAGAATAGAATTATTTCTTGTTGCTTGTTACTTGTGTTGGGCGTGTGATGCTAGGAGAGGGCAAAGGTTGAATTTGTGTTTCTTTTATAGACAACTGCTAGGGTTAATCCTTGTTTGAATAGGAATGGGATTTGTGTAATTATGGGAGATATATTTTATTAGTGTCTCACAAGGAAAGCATCTAGTTAAATTAGGGAGGTGATTTGTTCAAATTAGGAATGGATTTATTTGATTTGATTTGATTTGTTTTAATTAAGTATGTGATTATTTAGATTTTATTTGATTTGTTTTAATTTCACCATATGTTAAATATGTGTTTTGTTATTTTTGGATGTGTTTTATTGGGCTTGGGCGTGTGGGAGGTCTTCTTTGGGCGTGGGTTTGGTTTATTTGGTGGGCTTGGTGTGTGGTGGTGTGTGGGCCTGGTGTGTGTCTTGCGGGGGTTTGAGCTAAGGATGTTTAAAAATGGAAGTCCAACAAGCGAACCCGAAGCTAAACAAGCGAATAAAATCCAACAAAATACTGATTTCTGACTTTTCCCTTCCGACGTCCGTTTCCCGCGACTTAAAAGGTAGTGCCTCTAAATGAGACTCATCATAGGGACTTACATGCAAAAATGCAGTACCTACAGTTACCCATAAAAATAGAGAGAATAGAGAAGAGCCATTACCTAGAAAATGAAAGACCCAAGATCCCCTACAAAGCTCAAATTCGGTCAAGAGGGAAAAATTTTAGGACTTTAATTTACTTCAACTTTCTTGTCACTACAAATGTTACATCAAGTTAGGGGTAAATGGATGAGATTAGGAAGTTAGAAAATTTGAGAATTTTTGAGCTTTAAATGATATTCTTTCTCAGTTGTTAGATGCGAAGAAGTGGAATGAAGAAGAAGGAGTGATGGTGCCGTGAGGTGAGAGAAGAGATAACAAAAGAAAATTAGAAAAATCTAGATTTCTTATTTCCTATTTTCTTATGTATTTTTTTCCTTCCTTTCTTTCTTTTTTCTTTTAGACCCAACGCCTCACGCCCTTTACTTATTTCTTTTATTATTATGAAATGGGCCTCACGCCCCTATACCAATAATTCTCATTTTTTTTTTCTTATTCAACTCGACTCCAGGAAAAAATTCGTTTCGATGTTCAACGAATGACACTATTCCCCATTCAAAAGAATTTATCCTTGAATTCAAAAGGTAGTATGAAACAAAGGTAAAGAGATAACTTACTAACCAGAATCAAATATGTGCGGATATTGCCAACGCATAACTTCTTTAGGTTCCCACGTAGCTTCACGATCATTATGATTCTGCCACACAACCTTTATTGATGGTACATTCTTAGAACTGAGCTTTCTTACATCTTTGCCAATAATGGCCATCGGTTGCTCTGGATATGTTAAATCTTATCGCAAATCCAACACATATTGTTCCAAAACATGAGACTCATCGGGAATGTACTTTCTGTGCATGGATACATGAAATACTTGTTGTACCATGTCCATAGTAGACGATAATGCGAGTTCATAAGCCATTTCTCATATTTTCCTTAAGTTTTGAAATGGTCCAATATACCGTGGGCTTAGTTTCCCATTTTTTCCAAATCGTATACTCCTTTTAAATGGGGAAATCTTCAAAAATACATAATCTCCCACCTAAAACTCAAGTTCTCCCCGTCTGTGATCCGCATAAGAATTTTGTCTACTTTGTGAAGTCTTTAACCTTTCTTTGATCAACTTTACTCTTTCTATTGAATCTTGAATTAGATCCGGACCTAATAATTTGGTTTCTCCAACCTCAAACCATCCTACGGGAGACCGACACTTACACCCATACAGGGCCTCGAAGGGTGCCATTTCAATACTAGAATGATAGCTATTATTATAAGCGAACTCAATCAACAGCAGATACCTATCCCAATTCCCTCAATGTCCAAAGTGTAGGCCCTTAGCATATCCTCCAAGGTCTGGATGGTACGCTCAGATTGCCCATATGTCCGAGGGTGAAATGCCGTGCTAAACCGTAAATGAGTACCTAGAGCCTATTGGAAAGACTTCTAGAACTATGAGGTAAATCGTGTACCTCAATCAGAAATCATTGAATTGGGTACATCATTCAAGGACATAATATTATCTAAGTAAATTTGGACATATTACGGCGCCGAGTAGGTGGTTTTTATCAGAAGAAAATAAACTAATTTCGCCAGTCTGTCCACTATAACCCAAATCGAGTCAAAATCTTTCTATATTCATGGAAGACCAGTTACAAAATCCATGGCGTTTTTATCCCACTTCCATTTTGGAATTTCTAAACCTTGAAGCGTACCTGCATGCTTCTGATGCTCCGCTTTCACTTGTTGACAAGTGAAGCACTAGGATACAAACTCTGCCACATCCCTCTTCATTCCTTCCTACCAATAGAACTGTTTCAAGTCACGATACATTTTCGTTGCGCCAGGATGTATAACATAAGAAGATGCGTGAGCCATTTCCATAATCTTCCTCTTCAATTCTGCATTTACAGACACCATTATATGACCAGTAAAACGCAAAACACCCTGCTCATCAACCTGGAACTCTGTTTCGTCACCTCGCAGTATACTGTCTTTCTTACTTTAGACGTATGCATCGATTGACTGTGCTTTTGCTATCTCTTCAAGAAGGACATGCTTAACTTGAATTTGTGCCAACAATACCCCGGATTTCGAAAGCCGCAGCTCTAATCCACTTTGTAAACATTGATGTAGTTCTCGTATTCTCTTCCTTTTGTCCATCGGTAAATAAGCTAAGCTTCCAACCGACTTTCTGCTTAACACATTGGTCACCATATTTCTTTTTCCTGAATGATAAAAAATGGAGCAATAACAATCTTTCAAGAATTCCACCACATTCTTTGTCTCAAGTTTAAGTCTTTCTGATCAAAGATATACTTCAAACTCTTATGATCAGTGTAAACTTAAAACTGCTCGCCGTACAAATAATGTCTCCAAATCTTGAGAGAAAAAACTGCGGCAACCATTTCTAAATCGTGGGTGGGATAATTCTGTTCATAAATTTTCAGCTGCCTGAATGTATAAGCAATAATTCTGCCATGCTTCATCAACACACAACCTAGACCTATTCTGGAGGCCTCACAAAATACCACAAAATCACCTGATGGTAGGGATAATGCATGGGCTGAAGTCAAACGCCCTTCAACTCTTGAAAACTCTTCTCACATTCATTAGTCCACATAAATTTTACCATTTCTGTGTCAAGCGAGTTAAAGGCGTTGCTTTACTATAAAAGTTCTCCACAAACCTCCTGTAATATCCTGCTAGCCCTAGAAAACTCCTGATCTCCGTAACATTTATTGTACGTGGCCAATTTTACACTGCCTCAACTTTCTTCATATCAACATATATCCATCTTTAGACACCACGTGCCCAAAAGCCCTATTTCAGTTAGCCAAAATTGACATTTAGAAAACTTCACATATAACATATGCTCCCTTAAAATTTGCAAAGCCATATGTGAATAACGCTCATAATCTCTCGTGCTCTTAGAATAAATCAATATATCATCAATAAAAACAATCAAAAACTGGTCAAAAAATGGTCTGAATACCCGATTCATTAAGTCCATGAAAGCTGCGGGGGCATTTATGATGCTAAAAGACATAACTATGAACTCATAGTGTCCATATCCAGTTTGGAATGCTGTTTTTGGAATATCATCACTTCTAATCCGAAGTTGATGATAACCTGATGATGAGTGATAAATGTATCACTATTTCCCACTCATTTAACTTAATATTTTGTATAGTTTCTTGAGTTTTGTGAATATTTTGATGTGTTTTGTGTTATTTTGTAGATAAATAAAGTTTCAGGACATTCTGGAGGTGATTTGAAGCAAAACTGTGAAATTTGGTGAAATTTGGCAAAAAGGGTATTTTGGTAATTTTGGACGTCCCGACACAAATTTTGGTAATTTTGGGCATCCCGACACCAAAATAAAGTTTCAGGATATTCTGGAGGTGATTTGGAGCAAAACTGTGAAATTTGACAAAAAGGGTATTTTGGTAATTTTGGGCGTCCCGACACCGAGGGTATTTTAGTAATTTAACCACCATGCCACGTGTCAAAGATTCAACGAGCCGTCATTTTTAGCACACCATGCCACGTGTCGAAAATTCAGCGATCCAAAAAAAAATAAA
Source organism: Zanthoxylum bungeanum (assembly GCA_019454045.1). Lineage (NCBI taxonomy): Eukaryota > Viridiplantae > Streptophyta > Magnoliopsida > Sapindales > Rutaceae > Zanthoxylum > Zanthoxylum bungeanum. Next base: position 32,670 of record SKCR01017533.1, on the reverse strand, counting down.
TAAAATAATAAAAATCAGAAAAATAAAATAAAAAAATCAAAAAAAAAAATAATATAAAAAATTAGATTTTTTTGCCTATAAATAGATTTCGAATTTTTAGTTTCAAATGTACCTCTTCCTCTGAAATCCTTATAAAAAATAGAGTTCTTCTTATTTTCTTCTTTTATTCAGTTTTATTTACGCTTTGTAGTAGTAATTCTATCCATCCATGAGGGGGTAACCTCTTCATGCTGAGGTAATAAGGTAATTCTTTTACTATTGCTTTTTAGATTAATCTCCCTTAAAATATGATATATAAACTATTTAAAATCAGATTAATAAAGGATACCGCCATTCGGACGGTTGGTTATTTAATTTAATCTGGTTAACCTGACTTAATGAGGATACCGCCACACTGGACGGTTGGTTTAAGTTTATATTTCTGTTCCGCCTTATGGCTGGTATATTTGAATTTGACTTAATCAGGATACCGCCATTCTTGACGGTTGGTTTAAAATATCACAAGTTAATATATTATTATTTTATGGGAGATATCTAAATAGTATATAGTAGAAGTTATTTCCTTTTACCTTAGCATTTCATTTATTTATTTTAATTACTTTCTGCAATTTCATTTTTTGTCTTTTAAGTTTATATCAGTTTTAATTATGTATAGTAACTAAATTAAATATCTAGGGTTGTGATAAAAATCTAATATAACCGGTTTAAAAAGGGTTAGATTATAGTTTGAGTAATTTAAAAGAGTTATTTATGAGTCATAATCTTAATGTCTTTTTATTAATTGGCCATTAATAAAATTGATTTAGATAAACTTAAAATGAACTAGACATAGGGATTTTAAGTTTAAGACCTTAGTCTCAACAACCCACGATCTTCTTAAGGATAGATAAACCTTTAATAGATTTCCTTACAGGATAGGAATATACCTGTTGGGTGGGGGGGGTAGTCATAATTGTAACTCAATCTTAATGAATCTAGGTAATTTAATTGACATAGACATATGGTTCAATTGATTATACTAGGTATTTGTAAATGATCATTCGAAAGAGGCTTTTACATAATTTAGTGTTCCAGATTAATAATTCAATAATTTACCCAACTATGATTTAACTACTTCATCTTTTAATTGATATTAGAAAGATTCACAACCCTAGATCTTTGAGTCTTTTTATTTTCCTTAGTATTTTCTTTTGTCATTTTATCTTTTTATTTACTTAGCAATTCTACAAATCAAATCATTCAAGCAATCAATCACTTCTCCTTATAATTAGATATTTGTAAATAAATAGTATCAACAATTAATAACAACAGTAGGAATTAAGTCCTCGTGGGATCGATATTTTTATACTACTTGAACGATACGTGCGCTTGCGTTATACGTGTGTGTTTACGCCGGTCAAGTTTTTGGCGCCGTTGCCGGGGACTTATATTTTCTTGAGTTATTAATTTTGAAGCTGTCTAATTTACTTATATCTAATTTTCTTTATATATTTGTAATTTTATTTCTTTCTTTTGTTTTCAGGTGATTGAAAAAATGGAACATTTTTGAAAAATTACAAGCTTTATTAGAAGAAGATACACCCCAAATCCAGGAGCAACAGTCTAGTTTTCTGAGGCCTGTTGTCCAGCCCAACAATTATCACTGGAATCAGAATCAAGCAATACTACATTTGCTCAACAGAATGAAATGGGGAGATGTGTAATTTGTGATGGCAACCACCCGAGCGATGAATGTATTTACCTTTCAGAGTGGCAGAATTTTTGGAATCAACCAAGGTACGAAGAATCATCACATTTTTCTATCTTATCCACATCTTCCTTCGATTCTTATCAAGAACCAGAACCATCTGAGGAAGATCAATTGATTCACATGTTCAAAGAACAAGCAGTTCGATTTGATGCACAAATTCAGAGTAACGCAGGATCCATACAGAGAATGACAGATCAGATCAGACAATTAATAGAAAACCAGAGCTATATACCTCAAGAATCATTTTCAGATGAAGCCTCAGAGTACCAAACATTTCACGATGACACTTTAGCAAAAGAGGAGGCTGAGGAGAATCAAGAACCAGAGGTATCAGTTCAGGAACCCGAACCGACAAAGTCTCGATTTGATTTCTATTTTTCAGATTCTGACGAGGATGAAACTGAGCTGTTTGTGCCAACTGCATCAAAAATTGAGGATGAAATTCTGTATTCTCAAAATGAAGATCTTGGAGATTCCATTGCACAAATGTTTGATGAAGATCTACCTGAGCCAATCATTTCAACCAGATCAGAGGATGAAGACCTAAAAACTAACATTTCTCCTCAGGTTGAAAATTTTGAAACATGTATTTCACAGATGACAGATGAAGAGCTGAATGCAGAAATTTTCAAACTCATCTGTGAAGAAAAGGTGGAGCAAGAAACAGAGCAAATGGAGGAGAGCAAATGTCTGACTTTATTAAAGATCCAGAGCATTCAGGAAAAACATCGCTGTTTTGGGGAGTACAATATAAAGATATCAACCAGAAGCTTGACAGAATGGAACTTCCATTCCAAGTCAAGCACCATACAAGACCTCCTGATTTTCTTTCTTTCTTTTCAGGAACCACTGGAGCAACAAAGATTAAAAGGTGGCACAAGCACTGAATGAGACAAAACTCTTTTTTGCCACTTTACCGTTGGAAGAGACCCTTCAAAAGCAACGCTCACGGGATTGTCTTTGATCGGACATCCAAAACGACGCTGAAACCTCCTTAACAGATAGATTTCAGTCACGTCTGGCTGAAGACGAAAAATTAGCGCTAGCAGGGAGGCAACCCATGCAATTTGTTGTAATTTTTTTCATATTTTGTGTGAACTTTTTAATTTTGTGTGTTATTTGTAGGGAAAAGCACAAATGGAGCATTTTAAGACAGAAGGAATGGTGTTTGACAATTACAAAAAGGAGAGCTAATTCATTTGTGATGGCTGAGTAGTAAGAATGATTTCTTGAGACGCATCCTAATGAATTATACTAAGCAAGTGGCGTATTGCATACACAATTCCGTTGCCTTAATTATTGCTTTGATTTGCTTTTTTGTTGTAATTATCTTTATTTTCGTAGACAAGATCCAGACTTTTTGACCTTTCACGATTTCTTTTGTTGTTTAGCTACTAATCTTCCTCTGGAAGATACTAGTGCTATTATTGTAATCACATTTTTCAGGTACTATAAATTCAGCCCGTCATTGCACTTTTGAAGGCATCCATAGTTGAGAAAGAAATACATAAAAAATGGAAGCCACTTCAAGAAGACGAGTTGAGAACATCTGTGTATTTTGCGGTAGTACTATTGGTACTAAACCACAATACATAGAGCAGCACAGGAATTGGGTCGAGTCTTAGCCGCAAGGAATATGCATTTAATATATGGCGGAGGCAATCTTGGACTAATGGGGATCGTTTCAAAAAGCCGTTACAGAAGAAGGCAGTCATGTTTTGGGAATCATCCCAAAACCTTTGGCAGAGGCGAATCTTATTGGATCATCAAACGGAGAGGAACTGATCGTGCCAGGTATGTCTGAACGACTGGTTGAAATGATTAACCGTTCTGATGCTTTTATTGCTTTGCCAGGTGGCTTGGGCACATTGGAGGAAATTTTTATAGTACTATGTTGGGCGAACCTGAACATACACCAGAAACCGCTTGGATTGCTTAACGTTGATGGATTTTATGATTTTCTTTGTGTGTTTCTTGATGATGCTCGGAGAAAAGGGTTCGTGTCAAAACCTATGAAAGAACTCTTATCACTGCCAGAACTGCACCAGATCTAATTGATCAACTCGTAGCCTTTGAACCACAAGTTGACCCTATCATTTCAAAGATAAAATGGTCCGATGATGATCGTGGTAAGAAGCGTCGAATAAATCTGGATCTTAACCTTAATTCCTGTAGAATTTCAGCCAACCAGGTACGATTTTCTAAACTCTTCTTCTACTTTTTAAGACATTGGGGACAATGTCTCATTAGGTTTGGGGGTGAGGAATAGTTAATAGTACTTGTTTGTATTATGTTTTTAGTTTTAGTCCAAAATTTTTCGAAAAATACAAAAAAATTAAAAAATTAATAAAAACAAAGGGCATATTTAAAGCTAGGTAATGGTTTGGTGTCTTCCTTCACTCACTACCTTTTTATAAGGAAAGCTGTGGAGGCACCTAGATAATCATTCACTTGTAGCGTGTTGTGACAGACTAGTTTGGAGGACTCGTTGTTTATTCCTGACAACAAGCGATAAGAGCCTAAGGGGCTTGGGTATTTAAGTGAGCCTCGCTCCACCTTCCCTCTGGGGAATCTACAACGGGAAGTCCATTCGACAGTTAGTCACACACCATAAACTGAGCCTTTGATTAAACTCTTAAAAAAATTGTAAATTATAATTATATGACCAGTAAAAATGTTTTGTTGTTATGTTGACTAAAAAGATGAAATTGGTAGAAATAGCTGTGTAAGGAATTCTCACTCCTGAGACGTATTTCAAACCTAATTCAAAACAAGTTAATTTTTGTTTATTCACTTTTGAATTATTAAATCTGTAAATTCTCTATAAAACTGACTAAAATGAATCTTCATATACTTAGTTAGCAGGTATTATCAACATACATGATAACATACAGACATAAGCTAAAATTGAAAAGTTTGTAATATCCAGTACTCTAGTTCATTTGGAGGAAACATCTAAAAAAATAGTGATGGAATAAAAAAAAAAAAATACATCTGAGATCCGAGTTATTAAGTCTGTAAGGGTATTTTAATACCTAGTGCCCTAAAACCAACTGGTTTGGGAGTCATTGGCCCAAAACTCGTTACATGGATCAAAAAATGATGAAAAATTTATATATATGTATATATATCTAGAGTCTGAGTAATTAAGTCCTTAGGGGTGTCTTAACACCTGATGCCCTAAAGCCAACTGGTTTGGGAGTCACCGACCTAAAGCTCGCTACATAGATGGAAGATATTGTATATAAATAAAAAATAGAAAAAAGAAAAAAAATCAAAGAAAAAAATCAGAAAAATCAGAAAATTTATTCCATTACTACAAAAGATGTGAAATCTGATAAAACTTTAGGACAAAAATATTACTCTCTTATCAACTGCACTTATGACCGTTGTGGGCAAAAATGAGTTGTTTAATATTTTGTTGGCTGTGTATATGAAGAATGGTAAAAATAATCGGAGAATTTACTTATTTAGTAATTTAGAATGAAACAAAACAACTACTAAACTTGGAGTAGAAGTTTCACCTGATTAGTCACTAACATCTTTATTCTCTTTTCTCTTGTCTTTTTGCTTTTGTATGCATTAGTTTCACTTCCTTTTTACTTTTATAAAATGTTTGTGGGTATCATTGCTGTAAACCTTCACGAGACTACAACTCGTCCACTAGGGACACCTAGGGGTTTAAAGGCTTGTTGTATATGCTAAATGCAATCGTGATCCCTACGAAAGTGGCTTAGTTAAATTTTTATTATGTTATTTTATTTTGCTCGAGGACTAGCAAAATGTTAGGTTTGGGGGTGTGATGAGTGATAAATGTATCACTATTTCCCACTCATTTAACTTAATATTTTGTATAGTTTCTTGAGTTTTGTGAATATTTTGATGTGTTTTGTGTTATTTTGTAGATAAATAAAGTTTCAGGACATTCTGGAGGTGATTTGAAGCAAAACTGTGAATTTGGTGGTGAAATTTGGCAAAAAGGGTATTTTGGTAATTTTGGACATCCCGACACAAATTTTGGTAATTTTGGGCATCCCGACACCAAAAATAAGTTTCAGGATATTCTGGAGGTGATTTGGAGCAAAACTGTGAAATTTGACAAAAAGGTATTTTGGTAATTTTGGGCGTCCCGACACCGAGGGTATTTTAGTAATTTAACCACCATGCCACGTGTCAAAGATTCAACGAGCCGTCATTTTTAGCACACCATGCCACGTGTCGAAAATTCAGCGATCCAAAAAAAATAAATAAAATAATAAAAATCAGAAAAATAATAAAATAATAAAAATCAGAAAAATAATAATAAAAAATTAGATTTTTTTGCCTATAAATAGATTTCGAATTTTTAGTTTCAAATGTACCTCTTCCTCTGAAATCCTTATAAATAAAATAGAGTTCTTCTTATTTCTTCTTTTATTCAGTTTTATTTACGCTTTGTAGTAGTAATTCTATCCATCCATGAGGGGGTAACCTCTTCATGCTGAGGTAATAAGGTAATTCTTTTACTATTGCTTTTTAGATTAATCTCCCTTAAATATGATATATAAACTATTTAAAATCAGATTAATAAAGGATACCGCCATTCCGGACGGTTGGTTATTTAATTTAATCTAGTTAACCTGACTTAATGAGGATACCGCCACACTGGACGGTTGGTTTAAGTTTATATTTCTGTTCCGCCTTATGGCTGGTATATTTGAATTTGACTTAATCAGGATACCGCCATTCTTGACGGTTGGTTTAAAATATCACAAGTTAATATATTATTATTTTATGGGAGATATCTAAATAGTATATAGTAGAAGTTATTTCCTTTTACCTTAGCATTTCATTTATTTATTTTAATTACTTTCTGCAATTTCATTTTTGTCTTTTAAGTTTATATCAGTTTTAATTATGTATAGTAACTAAATTAAATATCTAGGGTTGTGATAAAATCTAATATAACCGGTTTTAAAAGGGTTAGATTATAGTTTGAGTAATTTAAAAGAGTTATTTATTGAGTCATAATCTTAATGCCTTTTATTAATTGGCCATTAATAAATTGATTTAGATAAACTTAAAATGAACTAGACATAGGGATTTTAAGTTTAAGACCTTAGTCTCACAACCCACGATCTTCTTAAGGATAGATAAACCTTTAATAGATTTCCTTACAGGATAGGAATATACCTGTTGGCGGGGGTAGTCATAATTGTAACTCAATCTTAATGAATCTAGGTAATTTAATTGACATAGACATATGGTTCAATTGAATTATACTAGGTATTTGTAAATGATCATTCGAAGAGGCTTTTACATAATTTAGTGTTCCAGATTAATAATTCAATAATTTACCCAACTATGATTTAACTACTTCATCTTTTAATTGATATTAGAAAGATTCACAACCCTAGATCTTTGAGTCTTTTTATTTTCCTTAGTATTTTCTTTTGTCATTTTATCTTTTTATTTACTTAGCAATTCTACAAATCAAATCATTCAAGCAATCAATCACTTCTCCTTATAATTAGATATTTGTAAATAAATAGTATCAACAATTATAACAACAGTAGGAATTAAGTCCTCGTGGGATCGATATTTTTATACTACTTGAACGATACGTGCGCTTGCGTTATACGTGTGTGTTTACCGCCGGTCACCTGACCGCATGTCGATCTTCAAAAAGCATTGTGCCCCTTAGAGTTGATCAAACAAATCATCAATCCGGGGTAGGGGATATTTTTATTTCTTATGGTAGCTTTATTCCACTGCTGATAGTCAATACATAACCGAAGTGTGCCATCTTATTTTTAACAAATAATACTGGTGTACCCCACGGAGAAGTGCTTGGCCGAAAAAAACCTTTATCCAAAAGATCAAGGAGTTGAACCTTTAGTTCATTTAATTCGGCATGCGCCATTCGATTGGGAGGGACATAAATGGGTTAAGTTTCTGGAACAACATCAATGCAAAAATCAATCTCTCTTTCTGGTGGTAGCCCCGGTAACTCTTATGGAAATACATCCGGATACTCAATAGCTACCGAAACCTGATTAAGTTCTGATTGGCTCCCTTTTGTATCAATCACATAATCCAGGTACCATTCATATCATACCCAAAGCAATTTAAGTGCACTAATTACCGAAATCAAATTATTAAGAATCTCACTTCTATCCCCATAAAATTCCACTTATATTTCCCTCGGAATCCGTAAAGTTACTATCTTATTGCTACAGTCCAAAGTGGCATGATACCATGATAACCAATCCAACCCCAGAATTACATCAAAATCAGTAATTCCTAACACGATCAAATCAATAGGATACACTCGTTGCCCCACAACTACTTCGTAAGACTTTAACACATCCGATACCACAACAGCACTTCCCGAAGGCGTGGACACGGAAAGTGAAGATTCTAATACTTCTAATTCTATTTTCAAACTTGATGCCAAATGAGGTGATGTAAAAGAATGAGTGGATCCAGGATAAAAAAATGTTCTAGCACTAAGAGATTCAACTGTCAAAATACCTATCACTACGACGTTTGATGCTTGAGCATCTTGAGGGGTTAAAGAAAAGACCATCACCTGTTCCCTACCGACTGATGGGGCCCCATCCTCCGGAAGACAGTTCCCCTCTCAAACTGTCTCTAATTTGTTAAGGTTTTTGTAATGACCGTTAATTCTGACTACTGATACATTGTGAAATGAGTGTCACATAATATAAATTATGATTGAAAACATATACCCTCATGAGATGACTATCGGTAAATTCTTCAAGAATCCGATATTAGACGCTACAATATCCCACTACGGATAGCCAATGGTATTTGAGCCGTAACTTTCTCATACAAACTCTGATTTTTATGAATTTTATATCATCGAAAAGATGAGATCGAGATCTACAACGTTTCCGTTGAATATTTTTCCAAATTCGAAACAGAAGTAAGTTTAAAACGTAAGTCAAAAATCTAGATGAATAGTCCACAGACTTATCTAGAAAATACTACAATTTTCTCCAAATTTCCAAATTTTTCTACAATATTTTAAATATCAAATAACCATTTTATATAAGGGAAACACTATTCATAAATACACAAATTAAAATAAAAATGAGAATTGAAGACGTGAAGGAGAGAAGAAGGAGGAAGAGAGAAGAAGGAGGATGATGCGGAGGATGAGGAGGAGGAGGAGAAGAAGAAGAAGCAGAAGAAGAAGAAGAAACATCGAAAAAAAACAATAGTGAGAGAAGAAGAAGAAAACACCGAAAAAAGGGGATCACTGAAAATAGGAGGAAAGAAAACAGCGAGAGGCAGCGTGAAAGAGGGATCACCGAAACAGAAAAAAAACAACAAAAACAACCAGTACCGAGAAAGAGAAAAACCAAAAAGGAGAAACCTAAACCACCAAAAAAAAACCAGAAGTAGAGACCAGAAACAGTGTGAAATAGTAAACTAGAAACGAACGTGAAACCAGCAAGTAAAAAGCCGTGAATTAGCAGGCAGAAATAGCAACCAGCGTGAGCAAAAAAAATGAACCAACAGCCAGAAACAGCAACCAACGTGAGCAGAAACAACCAACCAGCAACCAGAAATAGCGAACCGGCAACCAAACCTTAAAACCAAACTTTGATCCTTCTGGCAATGGCCTAACGCACTTCCGAGAAAGTAACTTAAAAGTAAGACCTGAGGGCACCCTTACCATATTTATTTTTATAGTTTCGGACGCTGCATGCCTGGCTGGACGTGAAATACGTCCAGCCGGGTATGCGAAGTTCTACATGAAAAACGGCCAAGTCTCTGGCCACATTTCTTCCTTGGCATTTTGTTATTTTTTTAAATCTATTTATGCACTTTTATCGTCATTTTATTATTTCACCTTTATTTTGTTTATGTTTGTTCATGTTGATGATTATCCGTATATGCATGGTTATATTTTTTTATGTCCGTTTACATTGCGTTGATGATTATGTGTGTTATTATACCTTGCGATATATCAGATGGAAATCCAGACATAAATTTCGTAGCCGAATCCGAGTGGACGATAGTGCGGTTTTTACTTGGGATATAACTACACGTGGCACTCGGGAAATACTCACATATGCGTGATTGACCCGCTTTTTTGCCATTTATTTCAATGAATCATTTGCTTTTGTATTGTTTATTATAATTTTTATTATCGCACCTCGTATTTCTTAATTTAATATGCTTTTGGAATGACGTTATTGTGATTACTATTTTGGTTGGGTGTGTTTTTACATTTTTATTCGCTTTTATGCATAAATTGCATTAAGACTTGACTATACCATTGTGTGAACCTGTACATTATACTGGCATAAGTAAGGGACCATTCTGAACCAAACGATTTGAGGTCTTCCCTTGCGAGGGGTGAGTGCGGTCTTAAATCTTTCCCAGTTCACGCTGGGTGACGACTCCTTTATTCTCCGGTTTAGTCCCCCGTGGGCTAATCCGTACTCTCTATGGGCTGTGAGCCCAACATTATATTGTTCGCCTAGCATCATAGGCATAACGGTAAACCCCGCTTCGCTCCTACAGATGGCGACTCCACTGGGGATTCATAATCGGCCCCGAAATAATGCCTTGTAGTGTCCATGGCTTAAGCTTTGGTTAACCAAGTCTCATATATTTTGCATACCTTCTTACCCCCGATGGCGTCATGTATCGTGATGTCACTATCACTCAAGGCGGTGGATCATTATGTGATGATAACCATCACTCGTTGGCATGTACCCTATGGTATAAAAAAGGCATGCTCATTTGGTCGCTCGAACCCTTGAGTGGGGAGACCTAGTTGTGTGCAACCCTTCATCGATGAGAGCCTTATCCATACCTTTGTAAGCCCACATACGAACCATAGTTATGTGTCCCATAGAAGCTATCCCCATGCTTGTGTTTGGGCCCATTATCATTTGGATCCATTTGGGCCTCTCAATCATATGATGCGAACTTGTTGGGCCACTTAAACTGGGACGAGTTTGTATCTTATGATGATTGGGCCAAATTTTTCAAAGTGACGATGGGCCACCTGTGTTTTGGGCCCTCTATCATTTGAAGTTATTTAGCCACCTTATCGCAAAAGTGTAAACCTTTGGGGCCTTTTCAAATGGGACAAGTTTACACCTCGCGATAATCTGATTGAACGCTTTAAAATGATAACGGGCCAACTTGTATGAAAACCTTGATGGGCTTAGAAGGTCCAAACATGATCTGAATATGCCAGATGCATGAGTCCGATATCCGCACTGGCTTTCATCCAGGAAGGGTATGCCTTGTTATGGCATATTTATATACTTTTGATATCTCCAAGTCTGTCTTCGCCACAACCGTGATTACCGAGGGGCCCAATTCATCATTTGTAGACAATGGCATGATCCCCATAATAGGCTTAGTCAATCTTGTAAATGGGCGGTCTTTGTCTTTTACTGATGAAGGGAGACTGAGGTAGCCAAGGTTCACCCCTGCAGCATAGGAGAGAACGATCTTTGTGTACCTCACATTGGTGCATGAAATGAGTCATACCTAAGGCAGAAATGGACTTACTACGAGTGGGAGGAATAAGGTTGGAAGGGTATATGCTGATTTGATAATCACATGTATCCTATGCATCTCATGCATCACATGCATACACGCATCATGCTGACTGTAGGCACTGCATTTTTGCATATAAGTCCCTATGATGAGTCTCTTTTGGAGACACTACCTTTTAAGTCGAGGAAGTCGCGGGAAACAGACGTCGGAAGGGAATCGATATTCTCGTTAGATTTTATTCGATTGTTTAGCGTCAGACTCGCTTGTGGACCTCTGTTTTAAAATTCACCTAGCCCAAAACACCACTAAGCCCACCACCAAAAGCCAACCACATGCCTAAGCTAAGCCCACAAACGCCCAAGCTCAATTAAATCTTATCCAAATTAATAAAACGCATATTTAACACATGGTGAAATTAAAACAAATCTAAAAAATCACATACCAAATTAAAATAAATCAAATAAATATAAAATATATCCCTACCTAAATAAAATAAATCTCATGCCTAATTAAGATGAATCAAATATATGATCTTCCTAATTTGAACAAATCTTTTCTCTAATTAAATATAGGATTTCCTTGTGTGACACTAATTAAATGGCATCTCTTTAATACACAAATCTTAATCATTTTCAAACATGGATTAACCCTAGCCTTTGCCTATAAAAATAACACAAATTCCAACCCTTGTGACCTCTCTTATTCACGTATAACACACAAAAAAAGACAAAAGATAATAAACCCCAAAGTCACGACCAAAACATACAGGCTTCCCTCTCTCTTCACCCTTCATCCTCTCGCACGAACCACAAATAAACCCTTCACACCTCACGCCACTCATCAATTCAAAATGGCACACGTCTTCAACAAGTAGCCATACAAACTCACAGCCTTCACGCCTTCACGCATCAACACATACCATCCCCCTCAGCAACTGGCCCTTCACGCCCATCACAAATGACACCCCACACTGCCGAGAACTATAGCCCATATATAAACCCTAATAACTCCAAAACTTGCCCCTTCACGTAACACAAATGCACCCGACCGAATAAAGACATGCAGCCCTTCACGTAAGCCCATTGCTTCACGCCCTTCACCGCCTATGAACCAGCCTTTAAAACACGCAACCAGCCCCATTAACCCCATGTTCACTGCCGACTACAACAGCCCCTCGAACCCTTCCAAAACTACCCAGTAAAACTGCCCAAAAATAGTCCCTAAAACAGTCCCCAAATCTCTGAAAACAGTCCCCAAATAGTGAACAAATCACCCTAAAATAGTCCAGAAAACTAGAGTAAAAAACAACAGAAAATAGTGAAGAAACAGCGGGGAAATAGAGTGAAAATAGTAGCCCGAACAGTGAAAACAGCGAGGAAAGATGTGAACCAGCGAACCAGAAAAGTTACAGAGTGTTAGCCCTTTCGATGGCCCTGTAACGCGCTTCCGAGAGTCGACATAAAAGTTTAGACCTGATGGCACCTTTCTTTTTTTTTGGATAAGGTAAGTATTATAACCAAAAGAAAACTATACAAAGAGCAAAGGGGCATACCCCAGACAAACTAGAGAGGACAAGCCCTCCTAGAAGAAAAGCCTATAGGCTACAAGTAAATATCAACAGAAGATGTCCACGGGCAAGTGCCATGAAAGGTGAAGCCATTTATTGTCATAAGATGGTTTCGCCTTACGTACAAGCTAGCACGATTCCGAACATCAAAAACAATATCATAAAGAATAGTAGAAACAGGCCGAAAAGGCATATCATGAGTGCGAGCATTCCTCTCCCTCCAAATATGGTAGACTGAAGCTGCAAAAGACAGACGAACCAGAAGGTGACGTAAAGAGGCATCAGTGAACTGACATAACCACTCAACAGTCTGTCGCCAATCCCGACGACTCCAATCTAACCCACACAAAGCCAGCACAGACGACCAGACCCTCGAAGAGAAGATGCACTGGAAGAAAAGATGATCAATGTCCTCACTTGAACAACCACAAAGAATACAACGGGAGCAAGCAGAAATACCAAACCTCATCAAACTATCCTGGGTACAAAGGCCTCCCTGAATAGACATCCAAAGTAAGAAGGAATGACGAGGAATAGCCTTCCGGAACCAAACAACTCGAGACCAATGCAACAAGTTTCCCCTAGTACGCATGGCATTCCAGGCACTATCCACAGAAAATCTCCCACTCTTATCATCCTCCCAAACCAGCACGTCCTCCCTCAAAATAGAAGGAGACGGAAGATAGGACTGATTGATGTGTGTTGTGGCCCTTGAATATATGGAAAATGTGTTGTATCTTGTGGTATATAGGATGGAAACCTAGACGTAAATTCCGTAGCCGAATTCGAATGGACGGTAGTGCGGTCTGTACTTGGGATACAACTCCACGTACCACTTAAGCAAACGGCACATATTTCGATATGTTTTATTTTGTTTGTTTATTATCCGCATTTTATATTCCGCCATTTAATTTCAGTACGATTATTTGTTTGTATTGATGATGTGATGCGCATGGGCTTAGTATGTTGGTCTAAAGGTTCTCTATTTAGGGAAGAAAAAGTTTAAAAGACTACCTTTACGACAATACTTTGCCGCGCCGGACAAAGCGTGTTTGATTGAATGTGATATATGTTTAATGGAATATGCGAAGTCTTATATTGTTGTCTTTATTTTATATGCATTGTAATGTGATGCGCATGGGCTTAGTACGTTGGTCTAAAGGTTCTCTATTTGAGGGAAGAAAAAGTCTAAAAGACTACCTTTACGACAATATTTTACCGAGCCTTTTATATTCCGTCTTTTACTTTATGTACATTGGTTGTTTATGTAATTGATGATATAGTGAGCATGAGCTTAGTATGTTGGTCTAAAGGTTCTCTATTTGAGGTAAGAAAATGCCAAAAGGCTACCTTTACTACAATACTTTGCCGCGCCGGACAAAGTATGTTTGGTTGAATGTGAGATATGTTCGACCTAGGATACGAAGTCCTATATCATTGTCTTTACTTTATATGTATTGTAATGTAATGCGCATGGGCTTATTATGTTGTTCTAAAGGTTCTCTATTTGAGAGAAGAAAAGTTCAAAAGGCTACCTTTATGACAGTACTTCACCGCACCTTTTATTATTCCGTTCTTTGCTTTCTGTATGTCATTCCTTTGCATAATCATGCATCATATTGCAATGCGCATGGACAAATCAAGTTGGATTAAAGGTCCTCCATTTTGAGGGATAGAAAGCCAAAGGGCTACCTTTGCCACGATGTTTTACCGTGCCGGACAAAAATATGTTTGATTGAATGTGAAATACGTTTAATCGGACACTCGAAATCCTATATAGATGTGGGCATATGTCGCATCTCTTTTCTTTCACTTCCATTGTCTATCTTTTGCATCCCATCATTGCACGTTTATTTTAATGTACAACTGCCTCATTAGTTATCTCTTTGCATTTTGTACCTATTGCTTCTCTTTATTACGCATGATTGTGCAATTGCCATTTATTTGTGTTCCTACATGTATAAATACAATGTTCTTATGAAATTGTATGCTTGCCATTATTCTGATTCACTTTTATGCGTGTTTGTACAATTACCATTTCCTTGCGTTTCCGTATCCATGAATATGGTGTGCTTATGAAGTTGTATGCTTGCCGTATTTCAATTTACCTTTATGCATGCAATTTGGACATAGATTATATGAAAATAAGTTATATGCAAATTCAGACATAGGTTATATGCAAACTTAGATATAAGCCTTGTACTTATGCATGCGAACTTAGGAGTAAATTATCCTTGGAAATATATGTTGCTTACGCTTGGTTAGATTATTGCACAAATCATTTCATTACAAGTGGCATAAGTAAAGGACCATTCCGAACCCAACGGTTTGAGGTCTTCCCTTGCGAGGGGTGAGTGCGGCCTTAAATCATTTTACCGATTCACACCGGGTGGCAACTTCATTATTCTTCGGTTTAGTCCCCTGCGGGCTACTCCGTACACCCAATTAGGCCGCGAGCCTAGAAAGGCATGCGTCGTCATTTCTGTGTCCTACAGTCTGGCGACTCCACTAGGGATAGAGAATCGGCCCCGAAATAATATCTTGTAATGTTTGTGATTTGTACTTTAAGTTAACTGTGTCTATTGTGGGTTGATGGGGTTTTATCAAAGGCATTATTAAGGCTAGGTGATGGTTTGGTGTCTTCCTTCACTCACTACCTTTCTATAAGGAAAAGCTGTGAAGGCACCTAGATAATCATTTACTCGTAGCTTACTGTGATGGACTAATTTGGAGGACTCGTTGTTTATTCCTGTCACCAAGCGATAAGAGCCTAAGGGGCTTGGGTACTTAAGAGAGCCTCGCTCCACCCTCCCTCTGGGGAACCTACAACGGGAATCCATTTGACAGTCAGTCACACACAATAGCTCGTTGGCACGTACCTTAGCGTATAAAAAAAGTGCGCTCACCTGGTCGCCCGAACCCTTGAGTGGGAGACCTAGTTATGGGCAATTTTTTTACCAGCGAGAGTCTTTGTATACACTCCCGCAAACCCACATATAGACCGGAGTTGTATGACCTCTAACAACTATTTCCTTATGCTTGTGTTTAAGGACCGTCGTCATTTGGATTCACTTGAACTTCGTGTCAGAAATGCAAACTTGTTAGGCCATTTAAACTGGACGACTTCGTATCCTATGACAATTAGGCCAAAAGTTTCTGAAATGCCGATGGGCCACTATGTAGAAATTGTTTCTTTATGCTTGTGTTTATGGACCGTCGTCATTTGGATTCATTTGAACTTCTTGTCAGAAATGTGAACTTGTTGGGCCATTTAAACTGGGACGAGTTCATATCGACAATTGGGCCAAAAGTTTCTGAAATGCTGATGTGCCACTCTGTAGAAATTGTTTCTTTATGATTGTGTTTAGGGACCGTCGTCATTTGGATTTATTTGAACTTCCTGTCAGAAATGCGAACTTGTTGGGCCATTTAAACGGGGACGAGTTCGTATCCTATGACAATTGGGCAAAAAGTTTCTGAAATGCCGATGGGCCACTCTATAGAATTGTTTCTTTATGCTTATGTTTGGGCCCCTTATCATTTGAAGTCGTTAGCCATGTTATCGCAAAGTGTAAACCTGTTGGGCCTTTTCAATGGGACAAAGTTTGCACCCCGCAATGGTGTGGTTAAATGCTCCAAAATGATAATGGGCCAACCTATACATTCTATACATCTCATGCATCACATGCACGCATACATGCTAATATATGGTTTTAAAAGACACAATAGATTCTCGTTGGGTAAGGAAAAAGGGAAGACACATCAAAAGACCGATAGCAAACATGAGTGAATCAGAGAATGAGGTATCCCGTATGGATCAACTGGAGAATGGTCTCACCAAGGTCACCGAATAATTGCAAGCTTTGATCACTGCTATGGCTAATATGGCTGTACCCCGTGCTGGAAGAAACTCTGAGAATGTGAGGCGTGAGGAGCCTCCGAACAGGTTAGGGGATGATATCCCCACTTTAGATGATGATATGGATGAGTATGCCGCATGGAGAATAGCCGGGTCTCAGGCTGAATTACAGAAACTCCGTGATCAGGTGGAGTCAGTTACCCGTAAGCTAAAGGGTAAACATGAAGACTTGGTGGACTATGAGGCAATGACTTTTGAGGAACAACTTCTGGCTCAGTTCAAAATACCGAATATAGCCAAGTTCAATGGAAACGGGGACCCGATGGTCCATCTCCGGCAATATGTCTCGGTTATGAGTTCAGTGGGCCTGTCACAGCGCCAAGTTCAGAAGATGTTTAGGATGTCGCTTGAAGGGGCACCTGTAGTGTGGTACCATAGCCTTGAAAGAAAAGTTAAGGAAGATTGTGAGCATTGGCAGATGCTTTTCTAAAGCAGTATGTTACAGATTTGGAGATTGACTTGTCACTCCGTGATTTGGAGAATATCAAGCAGAAGCCGGAGGAAAGCTTCAAAGAGTATATAGATCGCTGGAGAAGCCAGCTTCTGAAAATGCAGACTCGGCCCTCAGAGAATGACCAAATCAAGATGATTATCAGGGTACTTAGCCCTCAATTTATGGTAAGCTGAGGAGGATGACCTCCATGATTTCAGATTTCCGACGGTTGAGAGAGACTATTATGGATATTGAAGAAGAGGAGGCTGAAAATAGAAAGTTTTATGGCCAGAATAGAATAACTTTTGGGGGGCCTTCTGAGACCAAGCCCGCTACTGCCGAGGTCGCTACCGTCAAGAACAGGCGATTCTCCAATCTTGGTAGACATTTGTCAAAGGTATTTGAAAAGCTGAAAATGCAAGGACTTCTAAAACCTTTGGAACTGAGGCCATTTCCGAACCCTGTGCCACCATACCTCAACCTAAACCAGTATTGTTACTTCCACCAAGAAAAAGTCCATGACACTGACAACTATAACCAGCCTTAGGCATGAGGTCCAAAACCTCATTGACTCCCATAAAATACCCAATCCAGAAAAAGAACAACCTAACACATACAGAAATCCCTTACCTAATTACCACTCCATTCCACCACCCACATACACGATCAACTCCGGCCTACCCGAAACCTTTGTCCTCCAAACTCTCAACCACCAGGCTTCTTTCATTGAGATAAAGGATAACAGTAGTAAAAAACCATAGGTCAATGGAGAAGGCAATGCTGCGAATGATGAAGCTGTTCCTCCTAGTTTATTTGATCCTACATTTTTAATAAAGACATTGATTTTGTCTACTTATTCTAACCTTTTCTTAATGATAATAAATGCGTTCATTGCGTTCATTTCGTTTGACAAAAGCATTCAACCCTGGCACTATGATACTCAGCAATGTTTATAACACATGGAGTCCCCGGAAGAAACAAGCAGAAAGAACATGATATTCATTAAGAAATTGGGAAATGGGGCAGTGAGACTGTCAGACTTGGAAGGAAATGAGTTCACCAAGCCGATTAATGTGGGTAGATTGAAAACAGTACTTTCCATAAGGAAGAGAAAAATGGTCATCAAGGGAATTGGCGGAAGACCTGACCCAACGGGATGGGAAACTCATTCATGCATGCATGCATACACGTAACATATTTTGCATTCCTTTTTGTGTTTTGTGTTTGTTTTGTATTCACAGGTTTTGAAGAAGAAAGAGAGAAAACGGCAAATGAAAGCCAATCAGAAGCATCAATATGACATCAGCAGTTTGGGGACGAGTCCCAGGGTTGAGGCCCATATCAGTATCAGTCTGGGGTTGAGGCCCATATCAGTATCAGTCTGGGGTTGAGGCCCATATCAGTATCAGTCTGGGGGCGAGGCCCACCTCAGTACCAGTTTGGGGGGAGGCCCCACATCAGTATCAGTTTTGGGGCGAGGCCCACATCAGTTTGAGGTCGAAGACCCACTACATCAGTAACAGGTTCGGGAACAAGGCCCATAGAATAAACCCATATTCAGTACAGTTCGGGAACAAAGCCTAAGGGAATAAAGCCCACGTTCAAAATAGTTCGGGAACATGGCCCAGGGGAATAACGTCCTATCTTGAAACAGTTCGGGAACAAAGCCCAGGGAATAAAGCCTTCATTTAGTACAGTTCGGGAATAAAGCCCACAGTCAATACAGTCAAGGAATAAAGCCCACATTCAGTACAGTTCGGGAATAAAGCCCACATTCAACACAGTTCCGGAATAAGGCCCACAGTTAAATTAATTCAGGAACAAGGCCCAGGGAATAAAGCCCACATTCAGTACAGTTCGAGAATAAAGCCCACATTCAACACAGTTCGGGAATAAGGCCCACAGTTAACATAATTCGGGAACAAGACCCAGGGAATAAAGCCCACATTCAGTACAGTTCGGGAATAAAGCCCACATTCAACACAGTTCGGGAATAAGGCCCACAATCAACATAATTCGGGAACAAAGCCCAGGAGAATGACACCCTATCTTGATACAGTTTGGAAAAAAAGCCTAGAGGAATAAAGCCCACCTTCAAAGCAGTTCGGGAACAAGGCCCAGGGGAATAAAGCCCTATTTTTACACTGTTCAGGAATAAAGCCTAGAGGAATAAAGCCCACTTGCAAAACAGCTCGGGAATAAAGCCCAGGAGAATAAAGCTCTCTCTCAACGTAGTTCGGGAATAAAGCCCAAAGGTCAAATCATCTCAGGATAACAAGTAAGTTAAGCAACAGCTGGCGAGCCAAGTAAGTAAAAATGCATTGCATATTTTGATAGGATTGTCATGTCACACACTGCACAAGTCCCATCAAAGTGGGGGCGACTGTAGGCATTGTATTTTTGCATATAAGTCCATATGATGAGTCTCATTTGGAGACACTACCTTTTAAGTCGAGGAAGTCACGAGAAACGGACGTCGGAAGGGAATCAGAATTCTCGTTAGATTTTATTCGCTTGTTTAGCGTCGGACTCGCTTGTGGACCTTTGTTTTAAAATTCACCTAGCCCAAAACACTACTAAGCCCTCCACCAAAAGCCAACCACACGCCTAAGCTAAGCCCACACATGGCCAAGCCCAATTAAATCTTATCCAAATTAATAAAAAGCATATTTAACACATGGTGAAATTAAAACAAATAAAAAAATCACATACCAAATTAAAATAAATCAAATAAAATATAAAATATATCCCTACCTAAATAAAAACAAATCTCATGCCTAATAAGATGAATCAAATATATGATCTTCCTAATTTGAAAAAATCTTGTCTCTAATTAAATATAGGATTTCTTTGTGTGACACTAATTAAATGGCATCTCTTTAATACACAAATCTTATTCCTTTTCAAACATGGATTAACCCTAGCCTTTGCCTATAAAAATAACACAAATTCCAACCATTGTGACCTCTCTCATTCACGCATAACATACAAAAAAAGAAAAGATAATAAACCCCAAAGTCACGACCAAAACACACAGGCTTCCATCTCTCTTCACCATTCACCCTCTCGCACGAACCACAAATAAACCCTTCACACCTCACGCCACTCACCAATTCAAAATGGCACACGTCTTCAACAAGTAGTCACACGAACCCACAGCCTTCACGCCTTCACCCATCAACACATACCTTCCCCCTCAGCAACTGCCCTTTCACGCCCATCACAAATGACACCCCACACTGCCGAGAACTACAACCCACATACAAACCCTAATAACGCCAAAACTTGCCCCTTCACGTAAGACACATGCACCCAACAAAATAAAGACATGCAGCCCTTCACGTAAGTCATTTGCTTCACGCCCTTCACCGCCTATGAACCAGCCCTTAAAACACGCAACCAGCCCCATTAACCCCCTGCTCACTGCCGACTACAACAGCCCATTGAACACTTCCAAAACTTCCTAGTAAAATTGCCCAAAAATAGTCCCCAAAACAGTCCCCAAATCTCTGCAAAACAATCCCCAAACAGTGAACAAATCACCCTAAAATAGTCACAAAAAACTGCACAGTAAAAACAACAGAAAACAGTGAAGAAAAAAAGAAACAGCGGTGAGATGAATGAAGTGAAAACAATAGCCCGAACAGTGAAAACAGCGAGGAAAGACATGAACCAGCGAACCAGAAAAGTTACGGAGTGTTAGCGCCTTCCGACGGCCTTGTAACGCGCTTCCGAGAGTCGACATAAAAGGTTAGACCTGAGGGCACCTTTCTATTTATCTTTATTCCTATTTTAATCATTTATTAAATTTCCTTCGCATGAGAGTCGTTGATTGATGTGTTGTGGCCTTGGATGAATGGAAAATGTGTCGTCTCTTGTGGTGGTATATAGGATGGAAACCCAGACGTAAATTCCGTAGCCGAATCCGAATGGACGGTAGTGCGGTCTGTACTTGGGATACAACTCCACGTACCACTTGAGCAAACGGCACATATTTCGATATGTTTTATTTTGTTTGTTTATTATCCGTATTTTATATTCCACCATTTAATTTCCGTATGATTATTTGTTTGTATTGATGATGTGATGCGCATGGGCTTAGTATGTTAGTCTAAAGGTTCTCTATTTGAGGGAAGAAAAAGTATATAAAAGACTACTTTTACGACAATACTTTGTCGCGCCAGAAAAAGTGTGTCTGATTGAATGTGATATATGTTTAATCGAATATGCGAAGTCCTATATTGATGTCTTTATTTTATATGCATTTTAATGTGATGCGCATGGGCTTAGTACGTTGGTCTAAAGGTTCTCTATTTGAGGGAAGAAAAAGTCTAAAAGACTACCTTTACGACAATACTTTTCCGCGCCTTTTATATTCCGTCTTTTACTTTATGTACATTGGTGTTTATGTAATTGATGATTATAGTGCGCATGGGCTTAGTATATTGGTATAAAGGTTCTCTATTTGAGGGAGAAAATGCCAAAAGGCTACCTTTACGACAATACTTTGCCGCGCCAGACAAAGTATGTTTTGTTGAATGTGAGATATGTTCAACCGAGTATACAAAGTCCTATATCATTGTCTTTACTTTATAAGTATTGTAATGTAATGCGCATGGGCTTATTATGTTGGTCTAAAGGTTCTCTATTTGGAGAGAAGAAAAGTCGAAAAGGCTACCTTTATGACAGTACTTCGCCGCGCCTTTTATTATTCCGTTGTTTGCTTTTGTATGTCATTTATTTGCATAATCATGCATCATATTGCAATGCGCATGGTCAAATCAAGTTGGATTA
Source organism: Zanthoxylum bungeanum (assembly GCA_019454045.1). Classification (NCBI taxonomy): domain Eukaryota; kingdom Viridiplantae; phylum Streptophyta; class Magnoliopsida; order Sapindales; family Rutaceae; genus Zanthoxylum; species Zanthoxylum bungeanum. The sequence goes on along the minus strand of SKCR01017533.1, from coordinate 10,676 downwards.
AAGGTCCTCCATTTTGAGGGATCGAAAGCTTAAGGGCTACCTTTGCCACGACGTTTTGCCGCGCCGGACAAAGTATGTTCGATTGAATGTGAAATACGTTTAATCGGACACTCGAAATCCTATATAGATGTGGGCATATGTCGCATCTCTTTTCTTTCACTTCCATTGTCTATCTTTTGCATCGCATCATTGCACGTTTATTTAATGTACAACTGCCTATTAGTTATCTCTTTGCATTATGTACCTAATTGCTTCTCTTTATTACGCATGATTGTGCAATTGCCATTTATTTGTGTTCCCACATGAATACGCACAATGTGCTTATGAAGTTGTATGCTTGCCGTATTTCAATTTACCTTTATGCATGCAAATTTGGACATAGGTTATATGTAAATAGGTTATATGCAAATTCGGACATAGGTTATATGTAAACTTAGATATGAGCCTTTTACTTATGCATGCGAACTTAAGAGTAAATTATCCTTGGAAATATATGTTGCTTACGCTTGGTTAGATTATTGCACAAATCATTTCATTACAAGTGGCATAAGTAAGGGACTATTCCGAACCCAACTGTTTGAGGTCTTCCCTTGCGAGGGGTGAGTACGGCCTTAAATCATTTTCCTGGTTCACACTGGGTGGCGACTCAATTATTCTCCTGTTTAGTCCCCCGCGGGCTAATCCGTAATCCCAACTAGGCCGCGAGTCTAGAATAGCATGCGTCTTCAGTTTCTGTGTCCTACACTGACCCATTGTCTTAAAAGCGATCATGGATATCCATTGGGTTAGTGAATAAGGAAGACTTGTCAGAGAGGTTAGCAAGCATGGATGCGTCAGGCAGCGAAAGTTCCCGCATGGATCAATTGGAGACCAAACATCACCAAAATTATCGAGCAACTACAAGCTTTGACCAACGCTGTGGCCAATCTGACATGTACCCCGCACAATGGGAACAAAAAAACAACGAGGAAGGCGGCGTGAGAGCCCTCAAATATAGCGGTGAGAGCTCGCAAGAGAAATCCTTATTTTTGATGATGACATGGCTGAGTATGCGCGCGGAAGGATAGCCGAAGCCTCAGGCAGATGTACAGAAACTCAGAGAACAAGTAGAGTCAGTTACCCGCAAGATGAAGGGAAAACATGAAGATCTATTAGACTATGATGCGATGACTTTCAAAGAACAGCTGCCTCCCCAGTTTAAGATGCCTGACATGTCCAAGTTCAACGGAAACGAAGATCCTATGGTCCATATCCGACAATATATTTCAGTGATGAGTTCAGTGGGTTTGTCGAAGCGCCATGTGAAGAAGATGTTTGAGATGTCACTAGAAGGGGCGCCCGTAGTATGGTATCATGGCCTGGAGAAAAAGGTCAGGGATGACTGGAAGGCATTAGCGGAGGCCTTCCTGAACCAATATGTTACGGATATGGAGATAGACTTGTCACTCCGTGACCTAGAAAATACCAAAGAGAAGCTAGAAGAGACCTTCAAAGATTTATGGATCGCTGGAGAAGCCAGCTCTTGGAGATGCAGACACGGCCCTTGGAGAATGACCCATTATTAAATGATCATTAAGGCCACCAAGCCCTCTATTTATAACAAGCTGAGAAGTATGACCTCCATGATTAGCGACTTTCGACAATTAACAGAAACTGTCATGGATATCGAGGAAGGAGGAAGCCGAGAACAGAAAGTTTTATGGCCAGAATAGAAAGACCATTAAGGGGCCTTCAGGGACCAAGCTTGCTCATGCTAAGGTCACCGCCATTAGAAACAAGCGATTCTATAATGTTGGTAGACCTTTGTCAAAGGTGTTTGAAAAACTGAAGAGGCAATGACTCCTAAAACCCTTAGAACCTAAACTACTTCCAAACAATTTGCCACGCCACTTCGACCATAACATATATTGTCACTACCATCAGCAAAAGGCAACGAAACTGACAAATGTGCCGCCTCAGGCATGAGATCCAAGACCTCATTGACACCAATAAGATATTCGACTTAGAAAAAGAACAACCCAACACAAATGGAAACCCTCTACCCAACTACCACTCCGTTCCACCGCCCACCTACATGATCAACTCCGACCTACCCGAAAGCTTTGTCCTCCAAACTCTCAACCATCAAGATTCTTGCATGGGAATATGGGACAACAGCAGTGAAGATGAAACAGAGCAGGGGAGAGATTTCTGGGAAAACTACTTAAGTAGTGACGAAGAGGAGGTAAATGGGATGACTCGCAGTAGACATTTTTACAGTGATGTAACAGAGAAAGGCAAAAAGTACTAAATAAAGGCCGAGAGGTGATAAAGAATATGGATAACACCGAGGGGGGTACTGTGTTGCATCAATTGAAGAAGACACGGGCATAAGTGAGCATATGGGAGTTATTATGCGCCTCTTAAGAGCACATGCGTGCCATGGTAGAAGCTCTAAGCAAGATAATGGTACCTGCAGATGAAAACCCGACAATGTTCGTAGGGTCGGTATAGAAAGAGGGTAGGCAGATGATAACATTCTCTGAAGAAGAGCTCCCGATGGAGGGGAGGAATCACAAACAAGCCGTATTTATAAAAGTAGAAGTAAGAGGCAAGAAGACATCTTGTGTGATGGTGGATGATGGCTCATCTATCAATGTGTGCCCTTTGAAGATTCTGTCAGGGTTGGGTATGTGGACAACAGATTTAAGCCCCTCCAACATGACTATCAAAGCATATGACGATAACAAACGTGGGTCAAAGGTACTTTTGTCACAGTAGTCAAAAGAGCCTGATAGAAGACGAGGTGGAGTTCACAGTGCTTGATATCCCAGCTATATTTGCTCTGTTATTGGGGAGGCCATGGTTTCGTAGACTTGGGGGCGTGCCATCCACTTTGCACCAGGTATTAAGTTCTCGCATGGAGAGGAACTCGTCACCATCAAGGCTGAAGTAGACAATGTTGTGGCTGCTTACATTCAGCCTTTCACAAGGTTCCAAGTGGCGGCAAACTTCGAAGAATGAGTGGACCCTAAATTGGCTAGAATCATGGAAAGAATGAAATATGAGCCGGGCACAGGTTTGAGTGCTAGAGGCCAAGGAATAAGAGCATTCCTAGATTTCAAAGGGCAGACCACTAAGAGAGGATTGGGGTATGAATCTGATGGGAATGAGCCGAAGGCCAAGAAAGAAGGGATGAAGCTGATGGAATACTTTGTGAAAGCCATAGGATATCAAAGAGAGCCTGAACCCGTAGAAGTCAATGAGATTATAGTACCGAGATTTGAAATCTTCAAGGATGTGATGGGCAAAGAACCACATGAAGAGGAAGTACAAAAGAGGAAGATAAATGGGAAGAAGAACTACTGCAGTTGGAGAATCTAACGCTCGAAGAAAGTAAGAAGACAAAACAAAACAAGACTGCAAATTACGAAGATGTTTATTTTCCTGACTTATTTGATTGTAATGCACTTATTAATAATAAAGATATTGATTTTTCTTACTTGTTCGAGTCTTTTCCTGTTAGTCTGCATCATAACATGCATGACATGAGCATATTTGACAATGACTCAACACAGACAAATGCATTTAAACTTGATACATGTGAAAACCCTAAGGAAATTTCAATTGCAAGTGAGGTTACTTCTAATGAGCGGAAAGAATTAGATAGAATATTAATAAAATATGCAAAGGTATTCGCCTGGTCCTATGAAGACATGTCAGAAGTGGACATGGTATTGCCCAGCACATGATACCAACTTATCCGAACATGAGACCAGTAAAACAGAAGCTCCGAAGAATGAGGCCAGAATGGGCCGAAAATATTAGGGAATAAGTCAAGAAGCAGATAGATGTGGGGTTCTTAGAGGTGGTGAAGTACCCCGAGTGGTTAGCCAATATTGTGCCAGTACCGAAAAGGATGGAAAGGTCAGAATATGTGGATTATTGGGACCTCAACAAAGCTTGCCCAAATGATGATTTTCCCTACACCCATATAGACGTGTTAGTTGATAGCGCAGCTTTATCTGCTATGTACTCGTTCGTGAATGGATTCTCGGGATATAACCCGGTCTTCGTGGCCGAAGAAGACAAGTATAAGACTGCCTTCGTCACTGAGTGGGGTACATATTGTACAGGGTGATGTCGTTTGGACTTAAAAATGTGGGAGCCACTTATCAACGAATGGCCACTACATTATTCCACGACTTGATGCATAAGGAGATTGAGGTATACGTGGATGACATGATGGTTAAATCAGAGATGATGGTCGGACATACAGAAGCGCTGGAGAAATTCCTTCAAAGGGTCGATAAGTACAACCTCCGACTCAACACCAAGAAGTGTGTGTTTGGGGTAACATCCGGGAAGTTATTGGGGCATACGGTAGGAATGGGAGGGATAGAAGTGGACCCTGAAAAGATCAAGGAAATTACCGAGATGCCCGCACCGAAGACAGAAAAGGAAGTTAGAGCTTTTCTCAGGAAAATCCAGTATATCAGTCGATTCATTGCCAAACTAACATTAGTATGTGAGCCCATCTTCAAGCTTTTGAGGAAGGACCAGCCTATTGATGAGTGGTAAATCTATCACTATTTCCCACTCATTTAACCTAATATTTTTTATAGTTTCTTGAGTTTTGTGAAATTTTGATGTGTTTTGTGTTATATTTTAGATAAATAAATTTTCAGGACATTCTGGAGGTGATTTGGAGCAAAACAGTGAAAATTGGAAAAAATGGGCATTTTGGTAATTTTCAGCGTCGCGACACTCAATCCATTGGCATCACGATGCCTAACGTGCACCTCACCGTGCTAACATATACCGGGTCAACGTGTCAGAATCAGAGAAGTTTGACTTTGCTAACGTGCGCCGTGACACGTGTCTCCATCACAAGCGTTCTGCTAACGTGCGCCGTGCCACGTGTCATCATCCTATGGTGCGACAATCGCCATCGCCACGTGTCACCACGTGTCACTCCACATGTCAGCCACGTCATCATCCACATCACCTGTTGACCAAGTCAAATTGCCATGTCATAGCCAAGTCATCATCAACCAATCACAGCGTGCCACGTGTCATCATCCTATGGTGCCGACAATCCATTTCGCCACGTGTCGCCACGTCAGCACCACATCATCGCCACTTCATCATAATGATTGAGTTGTAGCCGTCTTGCCATGTGTCACCTTATCACCTTATCCAGAATCACCATGTGTCAAGCTCTCAGCATGCCACGCCATAAAGCACTGGCGTCGCGACCAAAGCCTTTGGCGTCGCGACACAGAGCCTACCGAGGCCTATAAATTCAGCTCGATGTTTCAGTTGTAGATGTACCTTCCTCTTGATTTCTCTGATGTAAATATGGAGTTTTCTATCTAGTTTTTTTTAAAAAATTTTAGTTTTGTAATAAATTTTAATTACGTTATGTAATAATAGTAATTTACTTTCTTTATTTTTACAATTTTTACTATTCAACCATGAGGAGGTAACTTCCCCCTACTAGGGTGAAAGGTAATTCTTTTTCTATTGCTATTTAGATAATCTTCCTTAAATATAATATATTCACTATTTAAAATTTGACTTAAAAAGGATACCGCTATATTGGTCGGTTGGTAATTCATTTTAAACTGGTTTAAACCTGACTAAGTAAGATTGGTCGGTTGGTAATTAAATTTTCTTACAGCCTATATAGCAGGTTTATTTTGATTCCGCCTTTATGGCTGGTTGGACTTAATTTGACTTAATCAGGTTACCGCCTATATGGCTGGTTGGTAAAACACCATCACAAGTTAATATATTATATTAAGGGAGATATCTAAATTAGTAGTAGTAAAAGTAAATCCTTTTACTCTAGCATTTTATTTTATCGTAATTACTTTTCATCTTTTACTTTACCACAATACTTTTCAGCATTTTTACTTTATGTCTTTTATTTTACTAGCCTAGTTATGTGTTGTAACTAAGTTAGTTATCTAAGGTTGTGATGTATTCTAATATCACCGGTTTATAAGGGGTTATTTTATAGTTTGGGTAATTTAAAGGTTTACTTATTAAGTCCTAAGCTTAATGCGTCTTGTTAATTGGCCACTAATAAGATTGATCTGGTAAATCTAAAATAAACTTGACAAAGGAATTTTAGGTTTCAGCCCTAGACTTAATAGCCCACGATCTTCCTTGAGGATAGATAACCCTTTAATATATTTCCTTACATGATAGACATATACCTTTCGTGGCGGGGGTAGCCATAATTGGAACTTAAACTTAATGAATCCCGATAATTTGGTTGACATAGACATATGGTTCAATTAGGTTAAACTGGGTATTCGTCTGACCATCGACAGAGGCTTTCGCATAATTTTGTGTTCCAGGTTAGTAAACCGATAAATTACATAAACATAAAATAACCACTTCATCTTTAAAAAGATATTAGAAAGAATCACAACCCTAGATAATTTTATAAATTTGGAATTTTCCTCAACCTACTTTTGCGCAATTTTATTTACTTGTTTTTAAATTCAAAATCATCAACATTTCAAATCAATCAACCTGTTGAGATACTAGTAATTATTTGACCTCATAAAATTAATAGATTAGGTATTAAGTCATCGTGGGATCGATACTTTTTTATACTACTTGAAAGATGCGTACGCTTGCGTTATACGCGTGTGTAAGCACCGGTCAAGTTTTTGGCGCCGTTGCCGGGGACTTATTTATCTTTTACTATTAGTTTAGTGGCTATATACCTTTACTTGTATCTAATTTCTTTTTACTTATGTTGTTGTTTTCTTGTGTTTCAGGTTCTCAGAAACTACATGAGACGAACCAAAAGCTTTGAACTCCGACCGCTTGACCCAGAGATTGAAAGAACCATCAGACAGTTGAGAAGGGAAATGCGAGAAGCCAAGAAGCAATCATTAACATGGAACCTGAACCTTTGAACGTTGCACCACCGATTCCCATTCGAGACAGAACCATTCCGGTGGTTGACATACTCATTTCTTATATTGTACTTCCTCCCTTACCAGCAAATGCGGGTGACATCAAAACATGCATCCAGATGATTCAGCAGTCAGTACAGTTTGGGGGAAATGTAACTGAAGATCATAATGGCCACATCAGCACATTCCTAGAAGTTGCGGTACTTTCAATTACAACCGAGCAGCTGAACTTCAAGCAATGAGACAACATGTTTTTCCATACTCCTTGAAAGACAGAGCTAAAGCTTGGCTACATTCACTACCAACAGGTTCCATAACAACTTGGAATAATCTAGCCACCAAATTTCTTGCAAAGTACTTTCCACCAGCCAGAACTAGAAAGCTAAGGAATGACATCACATCTTTTATACATCAAGACTCGGAAACTCTCTACGAAGCTTGGGAAAGGTACAAAGATTTATTCCGGAAATGTCCTCACCATGAGATCCAAAATGGCTTCAAGTCGAAACTTTCTATAATTGACTTTTTGAACTGATGAGAACCACAATCGATGCTGTTGCTGGAGGAGCTTTAATGGCAAAAGGAGAAGATCAAGCCTGGGACCTAATCTAAGAAATGACCAACACCAGTTCCTTGTGGCCAACTGAAAGGAGCATGATCCAAAGAATTACATGAATTTATGAAAGTGGAGCCAATACAGCAGTCAACGCCAAGCTAGATCAGATATGCAAATTCATGGAGACTCTTACCACTGGATCCACAAGTTCACCATATGGAGGAGCACCATAACCAAACCAGCTTGAAGAAATGGTGAATTATGTCAACAATTTCAACAGACGGGAACAATCCATATTCCAACACCTACAACCCATGGTGGAGGAATCATCCCAATTTTTCATGGAGCAACAATTCAGGGCAAAAGAATAATCCACCACATGGATTCCAACAACAGAACTATACACCACCTGGATTCCAACAACAGAACAAAGGTCAGGAGCAGGCAAATGAACCAGGAATAGCAGAAGTGCTGGCTCAGTTAAAAAAGTATGATGCTATGTTTCAGAGCCAATCTGCTTCCATCAAAGCACTGGAGAATCAAATTGGACAACTTGCCAATGCTCAGAGTTACAGACCGCCAGGTACCCTTCCTAGCACACAGAGCCAAATCCAAGGAACATGGGAAATGAGCAGTGTCATGCTATCATGTTAAAAAGCGATACAGAAATCAACAAAGATGTTGGAATCAAGGTAACAATTGAAGATATTCCAAAAGAAACAAAGCAACAGATAGAGGAAAAAGAAGCAAAGGAAAAATAACATATCACTCCACCTCCAACTTTTCCTCAGCGTCTTCAGAAAAAAAAAACTGGACAAGCAGTTTGCTCGGTTCCTGGAGGTGTTCAAAAAGTTGTACATCAACATTCCATTTGCAGAAGCCTTAGAACAAATGTCCAGCTATGTAAAATTCATGAAAGACATTCTTTCACGAAAATGGAGATTGGGAGATTACGAGACAGTAGCATTGACGGAAGAATACAGCTCCATCATTCAGAGGAAGCATCCCCCAAAGTTGGAATATCCTGGCAGTTTCACCATTCTTTGTACCATAAGAGAACATGACTTCGGTAAGGCTTTATGTGATTTAGGTGCGAGTATTAACTTGATGCCTTTTTCTATTTTCAGGAAATTTCAGATTGGAGAAATAATGCCCATTTCAGTCTCTTTACAACTTGCTGATAGAACGCTCGTATTTCCAAGAGGCGTAGTTGAGGATGTGCTGGTCAAGGTTGACAAATTCATTTTCCCAACAGATTTTATTGTCCTTGATATGGAGGAAGACGCAGACGTGCCAATCATTCTCGGGGAGACCGTTCACAGGTTGAACTATTATTGATGTACAAAAAGGAGAATTAATCATGAGGGTACAGGACCAAGAAGTAACATTTAATGTTTTCAAGGCCATGAATTTCCCAGATGATGAAAAGAAGGAGGAATGTTTCAGACTTCATGTGATACACAGTACCATTCAGAACTCCAATGCAATGCAAAGTTCTACTAACAAAATTAAAAACACATCAATTGTCTGTGGAGCCTCAAGATAAAGCGTCTTTTGCACTGAAAAAGCCAATTCTTGCACTACAAGCAACATAAGAGGAACAGTTCCACCAGCTCAACGAATTTGAGGAATTTCACAATCAGCCCTTTGAGGATGCCAAATTGTACAAAGAAAAGGCAAGGAAAAGACATGATGAGAAGTTAGTGCGCATACAACTGGAACTAGGGCAGAAGGTACTGTTAAACAAATCAAGGGTGAAATTCTTCCCATGGAACCCAAAATCACGGTAGTCAGGTACATTTATGAACACCAAGGTTTTACCAGACAGAGTCGTTGAGATACATGATCCCGACTCCAACAAAACATTCAAGGTTAAAAACAAGCGTGTCAAGCACTATTGGGGAGAATCATTTGAGCGACAAAAAGAAAGTGTCACACTTTCAGATCCAGCCTAACGTTCGAGAAGTCGCGTCTAACTGACGATGTTAAACTTAACGCTCGCAGGGAGGCAACTCATGCAATTTTTGTATATATTGTGATTTGGTGTGATTTATTTGGTGTGTTTAGTTTTTGCAGATTAAGTCATTTCAAGATGGAAGAAGCTCTAGCAAATCTTCACAAGCAATTTCCTTCTCTCCCTCAAAAATCTCTGATGAAAGTTTACAAAGCTCGCTTGGAACGGATGAGACTACTAACAATCCATGGTGTTCCTAATGACATTTGTTGGGTAATTGAAGCACGAGTCCGATTGGCAGGTGAGTCTTCTGAATCTTTTATTTCACATCTGACTGGTTTTGGAAGAAGTACTTATGCAAAGAAACGTAGAGCTAAGCAAATGGGTGTTTGTTACAAATGTGCACGCTGGAATTGCAATACTCATTGTCGTTCTTTATGAATGGTGTCTGATAATCGCGAAGACAAAATAAATTCATTAGGGATGGCTTAAGCATAGAGTCCTTAGATGATATATCTTCGACTCTTGAGACGTATCCCAGTGGATATATTCAAATAGCCTTTCACAAATTACATACACAATTTCAAAAAGAAAGACAACAATTAAGTCTTGGGGATCTGACTCAAAAAGACCCTGTTTGCCAATTTATAAGAAAATTGGATGAGAAGCTTGTCCCTAACGCATAGACGTCAATCAAGCTGTAAATTATTGTACATATTATATCTCTTTGTCTTTTCCTAATAATTGTGATTTGTTTTGTTGGTTTCTTTTATTTTCTCTGACAGGATCCAGACCTTTTTGACTATCACGATTTATTTTACTGTTAACTAATAATTTTCATTTGGCAGGTACTGGTGCTATTATTTTACTCACCCTTTTCAGGTATTATAAATTCAACTCATCATTGCACTTTTGAAGACATCCAGAGTAAAACATGGAAGCCACTTCAAGAAGACGAGTTGAAAACATCTGTGTGTTTTGCGGTACTAGTGTTGGTGGTAAGCCACAATACGTAGAAACATCACAGGAATTGGGTCGAGTCTTAGTTGCAAGGAATATGCACTTAGTATATGGCGGAGGCAATCTTAGACTAATGGGGATCGTTTCAAAGGCCGTGCAGGTTGGAGGCAGTCACGTTTTGGGAATCATCCCAAAACTCTTGGAAGAGGCAAATCTTATTGAACCATCAAACGGAGAGGAACTGATCGTGCCAGGTATGTCTGAACGATTGGTAGAAATGATTAACCGT